>JAVLVB010000779.1:6204618-6242375 GCA_032876305.1 Orestias chungarensis | reverse complement strand
ATATATATATATATATATATATATATATATATATATATATATATATATATATATATATATATATATATATATATATATATATATATATAAAACTAAAACATGACAAAAGCTGAAATAGCAGATCAATGACATGCAAGTTACCTCTCTTGCCAAGACTACAGCTGAATTCGTCATTATTAAGTTTTTAGGCAACCTGTAAACTAAAATGTGAAATTAACAGTGCCCTACTATATTCTAAAGTAGCATTAGCATGTGTGTTAGTGTGACGATCCCCTCCTGTCCAGTAGGTGTCTCCAGTCAACTATTTGTTTGTTTTTTTCATCTTTTCAGGAAGCAGGTAAATGGGATGTTAATTGAATGCACCAGGTGGCTGATATATACTGACTTCCAGTCAGCAGTCACGGGGCTGCTTGATTGGCCTCCCGACCAGAACGGAACAGGCAGCGCTTCCATCTGACTGGCTGTGCAGTTCTCCCAGAGTATTTTTTGGATAAAATAAAGTATTACTTGTGTGGTTCCGCTCGTTCTTTCTCCCATTTTTGTCATGACCTATGAGTGGGGCGTGACATATGGGGGCTTGTCAGTTTGAATCTGGATTGGAGATCAGCTGTCAGGTAGAGTGAAGTCTTGCTTGTTGGGGACATTGAGGAGCATGCTTGGTTTGAAGAGTAAAGCGGCCATAATGCATCTGTTTTGAGAGAGTGTTGTAGTAAGTCGCGGTGGTTTTGTCCCTGTTAGGCTTAACAACGACTTCCATATGGAGTTTGTTGTGGGGGGATTTTAGTGTGGTGTGAACATGGGTAAAGCAGTTGTCTTGGGAGCACATCCGGAGTTGCAGTGGGCCACCATTTATTGGTTGCTTTTCTGGACTCTCGGGGATCAATGCATAAAAACCCACCTCGGTAACACCGAGGCTAGGGGGGATATTAGTTAGATTCTGGTTAGCAGTTAGAGGGACAGGGTCACTGTGACGCTGTGGCTGTTTTGGGATTGTGGGAGCTCAGTAGGGTTGGAATTCAGGTGTTGTGTAAATAATTGTTAATGTTATGACTGCTGTTGACGAGTTTTTGCGAGATCAGTCTGAGGAGGGGTTGGAGCGATGCACAAGTGAACAATTGTTAAAGATTGCTGAACATTTTGAATTGGAAGTCCGTGATAAGCTGTCTAAGGACAGTATTGGGGCTATCATTAAAGCTAATCTAACAGACTCCGGTGTGTTAAGACCACCTAAGCTGCAGGCTATCCTGAGGTGGTTAGACACTGATGTTTTTGACACCAGCTTGACTTTTGAACAGAAGAGGGAGCTTCTTTTGCTGCAGGCTGGGATAGAACAGAAAAGATTAGATGTGAACAAACTGGAGATGGAAAAACATAGATTGAGTTTAACTAGTGAGGGCCATGCCCCCCTCGATGCTTCCGGTAGGGGAACTTGTAGCTTGTTTGATATTGGCAATAATCTGCGTTTAGTTCCTCAGTTTTCTGAATGGGATCCGGACACATTTTTCTCCCTGTTTGAGTGTGTTGCTGATAGTAGAGGTTGGTCTGATCTGGACCGGACACTGCTTTTGCCGTGTATGTTCACAGGCAAAGCGCAAGATGCATACTCTGCTCTCATGGTAGATGAAAGTAAAGTTTATGCCACTGTGAAGAGGGCTGTTTTAACAGCTTATGAGTTAGTACCAGATGCTTACCGACAGAGGTTTCGAACATGGAAAAAGGGTGGGAAACAAACCCATGTTGAATTTGCAAGGGAGCTGGGAATACATTTCAATAGGTGGTTTGCTTCCTTAAAAATTAGTACTTTAGTGGACCTCTGCAAGTTGGTTGTCCTGGAAGAGTTTAAAAAATGTTTCAAGTCACATTGGTGTATACATCAGTGAACATAACGTGAAGACAGCTGCTGAAGCTGATAAACTAGCAGATGAGTATGTTCTTATACACAGGGGTGGCCGTGGGTATTAAACTTGCAATGATTTTGGGTACAGAAGCGGCAATCAACCTTTGGTGGGGAGTCATGCGAAGGAGGAAGGCATTGGTCCGGATATGAACAGTAAGTCAGAATGGATTTCAAGTGGGCATGGTTTTTTGGATCCAACTCACATATGTCATTATTGCAAAGCTAAAGGGAATTGGAAACGTGAATGCCCTAAACGGAGTGCTCAAGTGAAATCTGCTGCTTTTGCTGCCTCTGAAAAACATGCATGTTTTGTTTCCTCTAAGCAGATGAAAGTAAGACGGAAGTACCCTTTGGATCAGGGAGTTTTTTCACCTTCTGTTTCTGATGGTCATGTGTCCATTGAGGGGAGTGATGCTACAGCGCTGGTAAAAATTTTGTGGGATACTGGGGCTTTTAATTCATATATTTTGAGCTCCGTATTACCCTTTTCTGAAGAAACCAACACTTGAGACCATGTTTTGATGCGGGGAATGGGGCTTATGGTGGTACCAGTTCCACTGCATAAACTGACATTGACTTGTGGATTGGTTCAGGGAGAAGTTATCATGGGGGTGCACCCTTCACTTCCTCTTGAGGGAGTGGATATAATCTTGGGCAATGATCTTGCTGGTGGCCAGGTGTGGGCTGATTGTCCGCTACCTGCACCCAAAGTAACTTCCCCTGTTCTAGGGAAGTTGGATGAGAGTGCTCAGCGTTTCCCTGGGGTTTTTACAGCTTGTGCGGTGAAACGAGCTATTTGCCGTGATGAGTCTGCATCTATCCTTGACCATGAAGGTGGGGGAGCAGAGGAAAGTGATTGTTTTTGTCTGTATATGTTCCTGATTCTCTTATGTCTGTTTCTCATAGTGACCTGATGGCAGAGCAGAGAGCACATTCTTCTCTTCGTCACTGAGGAAGAGAGTGTGGCCAATGGGTATGTGTTGAAGGAAGGATTGTTGGTACGGAAATGGTTGGTACATGGGGAGAATTTTGTTGGTGGTCCACTCTGGCAGACTGTTGTTCCTTCTGAATGTCGCAGTGAAGCGTTGCGGGCTTCCCATGACCAATCTGGGCATTTGGGGGTCCACAATACTTTTAATTATATCCTGCGTTATTTTTTTTTGGCCTCGGTTAAAAAAGGATGTGTCTAAATATATCAAAACATGCCATACATGTCAGATGGCGGGGAAGCCAAACCAGAACATTAAGCCGGTTCCTTTGTATCCAATTCCGTTAATTATGCGACCCTTTGAGCATTTCATTATTGATTGTGTTGGTCCTTTGCCTTGTTCCAAGGCTGGGAGTAATTATTTGTTGAAAGTAATGTTTCAAAAAACAAGATATCCAGCTGCCTATCCACTTCTTACTATTACTGCTAGGTCTGTGGTGAAGGCTCTGACCCAGTTTATTTCTATTTTTGGTATTCCAAAAGTTATCCAATCTGATCAATGATTAAATTTTTCTTCACAATTGTTTGCTCAAGCGTTGAACTTGTTACAGGTAAAACATAATCGGGCTTCTGCATACCATGCTCAGAGTCAAGGTGCTCTCAAGAGGTTTCACCAGACCCTCAACTCCTTGTTGCATAGTTTCTGTGTGGAGTTAAACGGAGATTGGGAGGATGGTTTACCATTGCTTCTGTTGGTTGCTCGTGAGGTGGTGCAGGAGAGGACTGGTTTTAGTCCAAACAAGCTTTTTTTTGAACACCCAGTGCGTGGGCCGCTTAAACTGTTGAATGATGCTGTGAGACCTTCACAACCTCAGAGTAAGTTAATTGACTATGTCAATGTTGTTAGCCATCATTTGTATGTGGGAGTGGAAATAGCTAGGGCGAAGTTGACCTCGTCTCAGGAGAAAATACCTGTACTCTGGCAGTGTTCCTCTGGTGGTGTATTCCGATCACAATCCCCTAACATTTTTGCAATCATTGCAGTGTCCGAATCGCAGACTGATGCGATGGATGTTTTTTTTGGAGCGCTATTGCCTGGATATCAGCCATATTAGAGGCTCGGATAATATTGTGGCAGATGCTTTATCCAGGGCACCTTGTCTCTAGATTCAATGTATTATGTATTTAATTTTCATTCCCCTTCTTTATAAGTTTCTTATAGGCTTCTCTGGTGGCTAGAGTGGGTGAGCTGTTGAGGTGGGGATTGAATGGGTGATTGTGGTAAGGACGCAAAATCTGTTAATATTGTAATCGTCACCTAGTTGTTCAGTTTAAGTGCTGTGTCTTTTCTGAAGTTCCATTAGGAACTCTATTTTCATGTGGTAGTGGGGGGTGACGATCCCCTCCTGTCCAGTAGGTGTCTCCAGTCAACTATTTGTTTGTTCTTTTGTTCTTTTCAGGAACCAGGTAAATGGGATGTTAATTGAATGCACCAGGTGGCTGATATATACTGGCTTCCAGTCAGTCACGGGGCTGCTTGATTGGCCTCCCGACCAGACTGGAACAGGCAGCGTGGGCCCTCACTTCCATCTGACTGGCTGTGCAGTTCTGCCAGAGCATTTTTTGGATAAAATAAATTACTTGTTTGGTTCCGCTCGTCTGTCTCCCATTTTTGTCATGGCCTACGAGTGGGGCGTGAAAGTTAGTTTATGCTCCTTCAGAGATAAAAGCTGCACCAACATGACCCAGCCCAGCAGTTCAGACTCGGCTCATTACACCCAACCCACCCTTCCAAATACTAACACTAGGGTCCTGACCACAGAGTGGGTCGACACCCAGCCACAGGGGTCCATGTGTAAGCATTCAGCAGAGGGAAGAAAACAACACCCAGTGGGCTTATATCATCATCCGCCTCAGAACTCTCAGGGCCTGACACCTCACGATGCTATTGTTTCACCTGAGTGCTGCTCTCTTGCCCTTTTCTCTCTACTACAGTGTGCGGGGGAAGGGCTGCATTGTCAGAGGGTCGGGGCTTGTTTAGACAGCAGGGGGACCCCAGCGGCACACAGTGGCAAACATCAACTATGATTGGTCAAGAGAGGCGAAGGAGAGCTTGACAGGACAATAATCTGACTGATCTACGCCTTTGCAGAATTATATCCTTCGTGTATAACACAACAAATCTGAAAAGGGGAATAAAAAATGGTTTACCTGTTGATGACCAGAAGAGCCCAGGAGGATCCGCAGACATGGGGGAAAAAAAAGACAAAAGAAAAAAAGACCATTACTTTGTTTGTTTTATCTATTTTAGAAGAAATACAGGCAAAGCTTGACTGTAATAGCACAAAAAGCTTAAAGTGAATATTTTCTGTTGGATTAAGAGACATTTTGATGAAAGAAAAGCTGTGAAGCTTCATTCTTTGAAGCAGCTCTGTGAGTTTTTGTTTTCTTTTTAAGTCCCTGCGTACTGAGGTGTTTGATGTGGAGATGAGCTAGAAACGGTTTCTTTGCACTGCAGACTGCTGAAACATGTCGCCTTTCCTGAATAAAATGAAATGTGAACAATTCAAAATTTGTAGTCTATTTAAGATGGAATGCAGTACATATCTTTATTATATATCTCCACCTTTATAATGTAAAATGCATGATAACTGATTGACCTTGGATTGAACCGGCCACTGCTTACAAAGCAAAGCAGTGTAAGAAAGTCTTCCAATTTACTGTATGCGACTGCCGACATGTAATGATATATGACTGCCCCTCCCATAACAGCACTTTTAGTCTCTAAATCAGAATGTCGGATCAACTTTTTTCTCCAGCTTAAACTAAGAAATAAAATAATAATGCAAAGTTGAACTACATGAAAAACTATATAGCTAAGAATCTTACAACTTCCTGGTGTTACATTATTGTCCATCAATGTGTGTGAGTAAAAAAAGTCTTCGTATGGACAGGACGACTTAAGTTAAATGGTCTGTACGTGATTGTAAATGGTAGGCTGTTGGCTTACTCCACACATGCAGGTCAAGTCTGATTATGATAATCAGAGCAAAAGTAACTGATGAGTCGGGTGTCCAAAGTGACCATCTTCATGGGCAAAGGGGAAAAAAAGTTTGATTCTGTATTTGTGACAGTAGCATTTATACATTTTTTGTGAATGACAAATTATTACATCCTTTTGATTCTGGTACAGTTTACTCTTTCTGCATATGCTGTACAGTTTCACTTATCTAACTTTTTACAAAATTCAACTTGTTCATTAGATCTGTATTATGATAGCTGTTTGTAATTTATTATTTTTTAGAATATGTAGAATCTTCTAAAAATGTTCCTAAAGAAAATAAATTGGCATGTCCACATTTTATTTAATCTCTCTATGCTCAATACAAACACATCTATATGGTTTATTTGAAAAATTGTTTGCAGTCCGGTGGCATTATTTTGTACCCTGCAGATATCTTTTTTTTTTCGACAAAATCTGTGAAACACTCAGCAAATATAATCTGTGCCCCCTTTTCTGGACTATTTAGAGAAGTTACACCAGCGAACAAAACATTCTGTTGTTAAATGATAATGTGCTGGAATTAATAGGTAATACACCATCTTAGAAGCTGCATTCCCGCAGCAACGGAATATTTGTTATGTTTTCTTTTGTTTTTTTTAAATATTTTTTACATCCAAAACACTTATCTGATGTATTTATGCGATTTTCTCTCAACACTGACCGTAATCATTACTGAGTGACAGGTTGCATCTGCTTTTTAAATGTTCAAAATAAAGATGCAAAAACACCCTCATTGTGTTTCAGGTTTATCAAAATCACATTGTGTGTGGTAAGTATGCATATTCTCCTCCCCAAATTTTGCACATTATGATGACTAAATGGATTATGCCAACTTTACTGCTGATTTTGCAATCCAGTTTCATAACATCACAGTTGAAATCATATGATATCTACGATATTTTTTTAAATGTATTTTAAAGTCAGAGCTGATCGTATCAACCAATTGGTTTGGTTGGTAAATCAAGTCCATTTCATATAATCCCTCAAACAGCTATCTTGTGCAGCCAAATATCTTAATATTACATTTACATAAGAAAGACTAAACTGTAGGACAACATTTGTGACTGTCAATTGACAGTGTCTTACGAAATTATGGCTGGATTTTATAAGAAGCAAGAAAATATAATCCAGCTCTAGATAGATATATTTAGCATTATATTTGAAAAGTCTACAATAATTTGGTTTGCCTTGATAAACATGTAACACAGCAATTGGAACTGTTGCTTCAGCTTAGGTTTACTTTAGATAGTTAAATGTTTGTCTAATGTTTAGTTGTACAATTAAATCTGTAAGCATTTTTATATGGTGTGTGAAATGGGTCTACAGACTAAACACCACCTGTCGAAAACACAGACAGCATGCCATCAACAAACACACACTAAAAAATGTGTCTCACCATTAATGGAGGCTACTAATGCAAAACCACTTGCCTTGCTACAATCATATATGTGCTGCAATGTTTCAGTTAGATCCTACCTACCTTGTTTAAAGTACAATCAATTTACTTCTTTTACACATAATAGAAATAATGATGGTAGAGCTAACATGAGCAGTGTTTGTGTGTGTTTGGGGGGTGGGGGGGAGTGTGGGTTTCAAACTTGGAAGACAGGAGACCTATTGAATTTCATGAATAAATGAATGAATTGAAATTCATCTAATCATACCTCAGGAATCCCCTCTTGCAAACACCCCCACACTGCTAGACTTCAGAGGAAGCTTCGTCAGTACGTAGTTTCACAAACAAATTTAATCTTGCTGAACAAATGGAGCTGGCTTCACTATGGTAACAGCACGTAACACCTTTATCCAATCTGTCTCTTTGTGCATGCTTCTTCATTGGGATTCATAGATGGGAATGAAAATAATTCTTTGTCTCTCATTTGGCAGCATATGACTAATTGTTTTTAAACCACACAAGATAATAATTTTTAGGATTAAACAATTTAACATTTTCAGCTTTTTCAGTAAAGACTGAACTTTTTAGACCACCTAACATTGGCAAGTTTAACTGCTTTATTAATTGCAGTTACATTACTTTGTTGTCACATTAGTAATTACTGTTTCCTAAGCCAAGAAATTCGTCAGCACCAAATATTTTATATCAGCATTTACATTTATAAAGCTAATGTGTGAATTTACATAGTTGTGCTCTCTTGACAGCATTAAACAAGCAAGCTGTTACAAAAATTAGTTTGGAGGCCACAACATGACCTAATTGATATGACCTTAAATTGCTCGACCAGTGCAATAGAGACAAGAGGAAGACATCAAGCTAGTCCACAGTGGCTTGGTCTAAAGAGGAGCTGTGTAGATTGGCCTACACTCCCAGACCCTGTGGACATAATTAAACCTGAATAACAAAACACTTAGACAAGTGTTCTGCTCTCCTGAAAAAGATTCTAAGGGCATTGAGGACATCAACTCAGGGGTATTTTAGTTGCTCAGTGATTCTTGGCAGTTTGCTTGGTTTAAAATAATTATGACTTACATGTATTGACAACATAAACAAAGCCCATAGATCAATTTTGGATTGCTGGAAATTTTTAGAAATGGTCCTAATCTGAATTGATTTAGATTAAAAATATTTACCTTACAAATATCTTGCAAAAGCGTAAAAATTCATCTAATTTAAAATACCACAAAAACTTATGGAAAACAAGTAAGTCATGTGAATTTTAATTACGCAAAAATCTACTCGGTAGTGATCAACATCATCTGATTTTTCCCATCCTGACTGTTTGGTGATTGGCAAGGTTGATGAAACAAATGCACACTTTGTATGGACAGCACAAGCTTGGCAACTGGACTTTCACATGGAATAAGGCATCCCTAATTTACACTGAAGACCAGAAGCTTTGAGTGAGTGCTCAGTTTGAAGTAAGCCAAAGGTTCAAACTGTCCACTGGGGCTGTGAAAACAGTGTGTTTAACTGCTCTGTATTCAGACCTGCATACTTCTGGCCGCCACATTATCCGCCTGGACTTGCTCACTGCTGGCCTTTTGCAGATCCCCATCATATCCACCTGCAGTCTACCCACACCCCAGAGAGGTCCCACCACAGAAGCCATAGTAAAGCAGGTCCTGGCAATCCAGACGAGGCCTCATTAGCTTTCCTGTGGCTCACCAGCTAGTGATTGCAGGGACCTAAGCTGCCTTGCCTTGAGGGCGGGGACAAGTCCTGATGAGAACGTGCTTTATTATAGAGGCTTAGGTTGGGGCTTCAGAATTAACAGATAAGTCTTCCACTTCCATGGGTGCAAAGAGCACTTGTAGTGCTCCATGCAACTGGAGGCGGAGAGCAGCCCGGGGAGTGAAACATCTTTTCTCACTTTGCATTGATAGACTGACCAGAGGCTTAACTCACACATCCTGAGGGTTGAGATGGATTTATGTTACTAACAGCAGTCGGCTTAAATCTCCAAACGGCAAACAGACGTTTTTCAGATGGTAATTCAAGAGGAGTAAAGTTAATTAGTTTTAATAACTTAGGTTTTTCTTCGTAAGCCTAGGTATTTATGCAACTAACATTTTAGACATCGCTATACGAAAGACCCTGCAGTGGCCTGTAATTGTTTCACAATTTTCACCACAGGGGAGAGCTGGTAAAAGGACAGGCAGCTTGTACCCTTTCCTCTCAGAGGTCCTTTACAAGTGGGCAAACGTTCAGCTAAACTGCCTTTCAAACTTATGCTGGAGTAGTAGCAATACGTAAGAAAAATTGCACCAGTTTTATGCAAGAGCTCATGAAATATTTCTTGACATTGCTGTTGCTAAAACCAGCAGTCAGTTCTTACCTTGAAGTGCAACTGAAATGTTACGTCTACTGTATCTGCATAGGACAGTGTGTGATTGTTTTAAAATACTTACTCTATAGCTATAAAGTAACGATCCAATGAAGAAATCTGAATTGCATTTGAATGCCTCTGAATATTTTTGATTATAAAAATTTGTAATTTGTAATTTAAGTTTCAGGGCACATTCACGCACCTCTACTTTTTATATTACCACAACCACATTTCTCAGATGATTAAGTGATATGAAGGAAATTCAAAACAACAGTGAAACCACCAACTTTTCTCTGCTGAGCCTTTTGCATAATTATGATGCCTAAGGGCCAACCGAATCACTGAAATTTGCTCTCAGTGGGGAGAGGGAAACATAAAATAGCAGCCTCTGATTGTCAGACAATTGGCTTAGACTGCACTGTGCAGCTGTGCTCCAAGCCTGTCTGTCTGTCATTTAACTGATTTCTGCATGACTGCCAACCTATCAGGTGCCTCATTGCTGAGATCTGGGCCTGTGAAAACATGCCCCAAAATTTATCCCTGGCTCCTTCCAGAAACACGTGGGGTCAAAAAGCTGAGTGTGTACGGAGCACAGTGTGCTGCTGCATTAAACAGTTTCTCCAAATGTATTTCAGATTTGATTTTCATAATGCCACAATGGTAGAGTTCAAAGCATGGATTGTACAGCTGTAGGTATGAACAGAGACAACCCCCACCCTTCTATAATGGAAGAGGAGTAAAGGGAGTAGGAGAGAGAGAGGAGAAAGTGTGATAAAACTCTCATCCATATCTGAGGACTATTACTGCCTGCAAATACTTCCATCTTAATTTTCAAAGCTCAAAAGAAGATGAACATGCATTACTTCCTAAAATAACAGTTTGTGTTTAAGTATCATATTTAAAGGTTGCTGAAGGCTAATCCGCGATACAGGGACAGATTAGTTAATCTTCAGTTAATTTAGTAAAAAAGCTTTGTCATAATTATGACAAGTCAGCATGTATTATGAATAAAAGTGAAATTAATTTGCACCCAAAATATGTTTCATTACTGAGTCGCCTCATCAGTTACGGCAATTTTTCAGCTTTAAGGAGGAATAATGATATCACCTTGAAAACATTTTTTTTTCCTTTTTGTTAAAGCTTGTATAACATCAGTTATTAAAACAAAACCCAGTTTAAACCTCATATTTCTCTTCATATCTTAAATGTGTTAAATCTGTGGAAACTGCAGGTTGTTTTTTAACAGCAAAAAGTGTGATAACATGCTTTATCTCAAAATATTAATTAGTCTAGTCTGCGGATCTGATTACCAACCAGCCTAAAGTGAGGGTGATAAAAATAGTGTGGCTTATGTGCCGTGGTCTCTGTTAAAAAGAAGTTACAGATAAAACCGGTATCATGAGGTTCATGGATGATGAATCATGTCCACAGTATTTTCTCTCTCTTCCGTAGTCAATAGGCCTGTAACGTGAGCACAGCACTGGGCTGTCCCTAGGCGGGCTGACTGAGCCCGCTAATGAAAACAGAGAAAAGGAAGGGAGAGGAAAAGGAGATGGAGAGCTCTGTCTGAACAAGCACAGTAGGGATACCTTCAAGGTCATTTCCGAAGCAAAAAAAAAGGAGGGGTAAGTTGGATGTTCAAAGACGAGATGAGTGAAATGACAATGAGGAAATTTGCAGCCAAAGAGGAAACGGTTGAAAACTTTTCTGCTGTATTTAAAATGCCTTAGCAAAAGTCTTTATACCCTTTAAATTTGTTTACATGCTTTACCATCATATCTAAAACTTGAAAGAATTCTGATAGGAATCTTTGTGGTGACCAACAAAAACGAGCACATCATTTGTAATGTAACCTCAAGCATAGATAGTTTTGAATATTTTTCGCACATGAAATCTCAAAAGTGTAGTATGATTATGGATTTTACTCCCTTTCCCTGCTAGAATTTTTAGATAAAATTAGCAAACTAACATCGTTAGTATGACTAGGGACCTGACCAAATCGGTTGGAGATAAAGTAGTAGACAAGTGTAAATCAGGGTTAGAATACAAAACAACATCATAACAGTTTATAGCACTCTTTCAAGAATACAAAAAGTACAACAACTTTAAACCTACAAAGCCTATCTAATTATTACATTGAATCAACAAAATAGCCAAGAAGACCAAGGCAATTCTGGTTGAGCTGCAAAACTGTCAGCTTACGGTCGAATTTACCACAAGTATCATTAGTGCACTTCAAAAATCTGTTCTTTTTTAATAAGTTGCAAGAGGAAAGTCATTGTTGACCAAAAGCCACTTTTAACGTTTGCTACAGTCATTGTTAGATACGTATAGAGAAGACTAGATTAAATACAAAATTGAAAACAGAACATTTAATAAAACAATGTTTTACATATTCATTCTCTCATTATTGTGGGATTTCGCAAATAACTGATCTATAATGAGATAATTTTGGACTGATTTACCTAGAGACACAGGAGAACACATTATTCTTTCCTATGCATGAGCAAACTATAGCTTTTAGTTATATGATATTTTTCAACAAATTAATATTTAGGTTAAAGTTCAATATAGCAATCCAGAGTATTCACACTTTTGCAAGCTCTGTTATGATTAAGACTAGTGAGTGCTTCAGAATCTATTCCCTAATATTTTTACAGTTCAGTTATCTTTTAAAGTGCAGAGGATTACATGGGCTTTATAGCTATGAAACAATAAAGCAAAAAAGAACAGAAAGGCACTAGCTAGTGCAAATAAATAAATGGGCTGTGTTTCATTTTTACGATTACTTTAACATTACTGTATCAATAACAAATAGGACAATTTTTGATTGCTCAGCATTCAAAATAACATGCAGAGGAGCAATCCACAGAGCCAGCTGGAGCTGTAGAGGTAAAGTGTAGCTGCAGCTACACAGCTGTGTATCGGGATAAAAAGACAGGCGAGTCCTGTCATAAGGACATCAAAAGCTGGACTGGTCCAATAATGCCCAACTGTGGATACACACTGAAGCATGACGTTACAGCAAACTTATTATCTACTTTTCTGTCATTTTGGCCTTTCCACTACAAACTTGGGAACACATTAAATTTCAGCATCAGAGCTGTCTGCCTCTGCAACCATCACACTCAAACTATTTCTCACACCCTCACTGATTGGGTGTGTCCCCTTGGGGAGAAGCTGCCTGTTTTAACGGCGCTTCACCCAACCTTAAAAAAACACTTAGCACCATAGATCCGGAGTTGACTTTTTCCCACTATTAAAGGTGTCAGTGCTGCTTGCCACTAATCAAAAACAGGCCCGCAAACAGAAATGCAGCGCCTCACAGAATATGTCACAAGAGATAGTTCTCCAAATGGGAAACTTTTCAAGGGGGATACACTCAGGAATTTATGGTAAGACACGAGTGTGTATGTGTGTTGGTAGGAGATCTTTGGGGTGGTAGATAACAATTCAGTTTCAGAGATATGTCAAATAGGATGAGACAGGAAAAAAAAATCCTAGATCTAAAAATGGGAGGTCTTAAATCACGGATAGAAGTACTGCTACCTCTCCACCATGATTCCAATCTTAAGTAAAAAACCACACAACTTTCCAGCTACAAAAAGCAAAAAGTTGGGAGGTATGGTTCCTGCATCCCTGAACCATCTAAACTGAACACTTTCAGCCCCTCACTGGTACAAATCCTTACATTTTCTATGGTCACAAGCACAGGACAAGGGCGTGTGGAATACGCATCCACAAACAAAGGCAATTACAAGCACAACCCCGTTGTAGCTCTTTCTCATCATGTCGTTTAATACAAAGATCAGTAAGTTCTGGAATGGCAGTCTCCAGTTAATCCATGACAGCTTGAAGACAAGAGCCTTTCATTCCTTGTCTCAGTGCTCCTTTGTACACAGGTGTTGTTGTTTCTCATGGCCTGTCTTTCAATAACCCAACATCTCACTCTATCAGTTTTTTTTTTTACATGGGATCGGTGTGTTCTGAAGCACACACATGGGAATCAGGCAAAGGCTGACAAAACAAAAGACTCTTGGGCCACTGGCTCCATTCAACCCATATGTAGTATGAAACCAGTCAACATTAAGAGGCAAATAAAACAAAGCCAAGCCACTGCATATTCAAGCCCTTAAAAAAAAAAAAAAAATGGACAGTGTCCAGCAGTTCACACACAAATGCATCTTCGCAGATACATGCATGCCTTTAGTTTTTAGGTGATCCTACTTCAGGTAATGTAAGCGTCCCTCCAGACTGTGCACACTCATAACCTGACTCAATAAAAACCTGTTTCTGGGTTTCTCAGCTGGTGTGGCCAATTAGTGGGAAATTTAGTGTCAGAACTGTGGTGGAGATGGGACAGTCCTTGTGTAATTATTGATCGAAGTTTACTTGCCTGCTTGGCTACATGTGGGGAGAGGAGGATGCAGCACACGGTTGTTCTCCTACAGTGTCTAATTAATCATGACATAATCTGATACCATAGCTTAAATTTGTTGAGGATTTGGGATACCCCCACAAGTGTGTCGACTTCAGAGTGCTGCTCATTCCACCGTAATTGCAAAGCTATTTCTTGGTGCAACAATTAGAGCGGAACCCAGTATTATTACATCCTCTATTATAATTCCAGACCCTATTCATCCTTGCTCTGATTTAGTTTATTTTCTTTGTACACTGTTCCAGAAAGAAAAGCACACAGGCACTAATCCTAATACAGTTTAACAAAGACCCAAACAATAATTTTTGGTGCATACCTGCACCCATCAACTTCAGATATATTTCAGCACTTTGTCAACTGTGTTGTTTTGTCAGATGTGGCACTTAGCCCAGAGTTGCCAAATAGTTGTGAATGTGTTAATGGTTGTGAATGGCTGAATGAGACTATATTGCAGGAGTTTGCAACTCTAGTCCTCAAATGCAAGCTTTGGATGCATCTTTGCTCCACCACACCTGAGTAAAGAACATTTTTAATGACCAGCCTTGAAATAATCGTCCTGACATGCCATCGAGGTAAGTTGTGCATTTGTATTTGCTTGTGTTTGAGCAGAGATGCATTGAAAGTTGCGGGATGGTGGCACTTAAAGACTCAAGTTGCTAACCTTTGCTGTAGAGTAAAGCACTTTGAGTGGTGAGTATGACTGGAAAAGTTTTACACAAATTATGTCAATTTACCATCTACATCATTCTGAACATCCTACACTGAAAACATGGTGGTGACAGGATCACGCCGCTAACAGGAATATGAATAAAGCTCTAAATACTGCCATCATAAGAAAACCAGGAAACTGCTGTAAATGTAGTTTATAGTTATGATCAGTCTTGACTTTTGACTTGTCTTTTTTTCTATGGAATTACGTATTTAGTAATCAGTCAAAATTCTTAAGGTTCTCTCAAGAACTACTGGAACAACAGAAAGAAAACTTTGAGAGAAGCAGTTGTGTGCTTAAATATTATCTGACTCCTACTCTTGATTCTATGCTGCATCGCTAAAGAAAAGCTAAACAGCATCATTCCTTCTCCGACCTTTTTCTAGGATTACTTCTGACCAGTCATTCCCAGTAGGCTGCTCGGCAGTGCTTCGGCTAGAAAGACAAATAATATTTATCAGACGAACAGAGAGACTGCACGGAAAAAAGGGAGAGACAATTTAAGTGGTGTCTTTGATAAAGCAGTGTTTTTGAAGCACAGACCGTTTAACTTCAACAGGACAAGAGGAAATAAGGATGGAAAAGCGTGTCTTGCTAAGGTGCTCCACATCAATACACACCACAGGTACCTCGATGCCTCCCAAACAGCAGAGAGACTCAAAAACCACCTATCCTCCCTTTAAACTTGCACTCTTTGATCCTCTCCCTTTTGTTACTGCCTGTACCACTGAGAGTTCAAGCACCACACAACCTCCACCATTTCACCCAGCTTAGTTTCTACAATGCCTGCTTCTCCACTCAGTGTAAACTTTAGAAAGAGGGCAAAACAACTTTCCAGCTGTAGCAGCCATTTTATACTATTTGCTGGGTTGTAAGATGGTTGGAATAATGTGAGTTAGCAAATAAGAATGTTTGTGACTTAATGGCACCATTTAGTGACCAAATTACCACGTTTTTACTCTTTACCTGCTTACATTCCTCTGTATTGATTTAAAGTTTCTGCATTGGTTTACTGGGTGAGGAGGTGAACATGATTTACCTTTGATGTATTTCCACTGGTTTTAACCAATTAACAGACGTAGAGAAGCATCAGTCAAGGGGAAACAAATCTTTCTCCCTTAAGTTTCAAAACCAAATATCTTTTCGAGTCCTTGATCTTCATTTTCGCTTCTGTTCTCTTAGCTTTGCTTCATACACAACTTTCAAATACAGATTTGATGTGCTTTCCCTTAGGCAAGCTGTTTTAAAATTTAGAACACATTTAATATAATTCATTCTCAGCTGCTTTAATAAGAGTTTAACTCCACATTTTTATATAACATTCAACCATTACACGTGCATTTTGCAAAATCAGGATTTTCTGCTGTATTTGCTTTCTCTTTCTCCCCCACATGTAAGCCAAGAAATGCTTACAAAAACACAAAAAACAACAAAGATCATTAAAACCTGACGTAGAAGCCTACTTTGCACTATTCATAGCTTTCTGTAAACTTTTAAAGGAGGTTAAAAAAGGTGAGGGTAAAATCAGATGTTTATGTCAATTTATATATATATAGACACTTAACCTTTCCTGTTTTGAGATTAAACATTGCCAAACGCCACAATAAAATGAGTGAGCTTTTTTTTTAATGGATTTTTGTTCTTTTTTTTTTTACATACACTAAAATTACTATGACTATAACAATTTATGAAAGTATATATGATGACATTTTGGCCTTTGAAAGCTTCTGGTTGATTGCAACATTTCTACTTGATACCTCTTTTCTTTCAAAATTACTGTTATAAAAAAATCTGAATTTAAAGAAACTGGAAAACATTTCTTGAAAAATGTTTCTGGAATCATCAGAGAGAGAGAGAGAAAATGTATGATATGTATTTGCAAACAGTATGTAAACATGGCTGAAATGTTCGTTTTGGAACTGCAATGCAACCTTGCCTGTTGTTCTTAGATGGACCTGTGACTACTACAACTCAAACTCGATTGAATAGAAAGAATAAATTGATGGATATATGTGCATGGAAAGATGGCTAATATTTTCAGTGTAATACTGTTTGAAAACATTTAAATATATTTGACTTAGATATTCAATGAAAATAACATTAGGAATTTTGGTTGCGGAAGAACTTATTATGGGCTGCTGTCATAAAGTTCAGAAATTATTTTGAACAGAATTCCCACACAAAATGTTTAAAGTCTTCTGTTTATTTGGATATAATTATTTAGTCACTGCATACTTCAAATTCTCTTTTCGGTGGCTGCGAGATAAAAAATTTTAGGATGTGTGGGAGTCATTTCAATAGAACGGGAGGCGTTCAAAAAGAATAAAATAACAAAAAGTTTTGGGACTTTTTGGAAACTGCTTGAAATATGATTTTTTTTTTGAGGGACTCAATTGGAATCCTCTTTTTATTTACAGCTAAATGTCTCACATTTTGTATTAGTTTCAGTATGATCGGATTCATTGTCTCTTATGTCACTATTTTATCAGATTACTTTAGCACTCAGTGGCATGTTTACAGGACTTTTTTATAGGAAAGTAGTTTGTTTTGGAACTGAAAATGCGATTGTATTTTGCTGCTGTTATACTTTGTGTGACAAATTGCTACCCTTGGACATTGTGATAGATTTTCCTTCTAACAGATTTGCTGGTAGTTCGAAGAAGGCTTTTAACTTGCCTTTCATGGATAGTTTGCTTCTATTAAACATTCAGCAGCAGAAAAGACAATCCTTGGCAGCGCTGTGTCGTCTAACAACCACTATAAAGTGGACACAGTGGAGTGGTTTCACCGTTCTCAGGCAACTGGAGGTGGGCGACAGTTAGGGCTCTCCCATCCCATGAGAACAGAAACTGTTAACACAGCAATGGCTTCGGCATTGCTGAGTGGCACAAACTCAGGGAGGGGCTACATATTGAGAGGACTCACCTCTCTATACCCTCCAGTTTCGCTCATCGAGCAAAAAAGCTTTCTCTTGTCTCATGTTCTTGTGTAATGTGCGTCAAGATCCCTGGAATTCAATTATTGATCCTTTTTAGCCGTGCCTGTAATCTTCCCGTTACGGTCATATGCTCTGGGTGCCAGCCAGTGTCCCACACTTTTCCCAAAAGAATTTCTTTTATTACCAGCCACTGAGAGCAGGAACTGTTGCCAGTTATAGAACAGATCTGGATCCATTCAGCCTGTCATTTGCCTAAACCTAATTACAGTACATTAGAGGGAATGCCTCTATAAACTGTGGAGGTATAACAGTGTACTCTCTAATGACTGTTCAATTAAACAGAGAACACCACGAGGCATAGCAGCCCCAAAAAAAAGGGAAATTGTAATATTTTTAATTTAGAATCTCTTCATGAAGTCCAGCCAATTAACTGAATTTCTTGAATAAGAAGACATTATAATGAGAAATAAAAGCATTCTTCGGTAAGAAATCTCATACATAGTAAAACCACTAAAAGTATTGGTTGCTGTTTTTTCAAAAACTTAAAGTACCGAAACAACAAAACAGAAAAATTGTCATTTTTATTACGATTTACTAAATTTTGTTTTACAAAACATTGCCTTCTACAGCAGAATATTTTGTTCAAAAGGCCTAATTGTACCTCATTTGATGGATCATAATTTGACAATTGAAGATTTAAAGTAGTTACTTGTATTAAACTAATACTTTAATGCTTAAACAAACATTGTGAAACCAATGACTTATTTTAAACTTTACAAAGTCATTTTCGGTTATTTATCTTGTAATAAAACATAAGCTGTCATATTTAGTTAGTCTGATTAAAATACGGATCTGATCCATAGTCAAACTAAAATGCTGCAATCCAAATAGAACAACTGACATAAGTGTTAGTTTAGCATTTTTATGACAAATGTAAGGGATACAGTGGTAAAACATGCCACTACTCATATATATTGTCAATCCGATAAATGAAGGATGTGTATCTTTAATGTTGATGACAAAAATTGCATTTGTATGAGGATGAAGGGTGTACAATCTACTCTGTTTCTGCAGTCAAGTAGTTTTTGCAACCATCCCATCTTAAAAAAATGTTTTGATCAACTAACCATCTTGGACTAAAAGTTCAGTCTCAGATTAGGTTTCTAACACAAAGAATCTGTGACAGCCTGGGTTAGCTGCATATCACGTTAAATGTGCTATAATAAAGGCATTGCAATAATGGGCAGACACAATTTATTAGGATGACTGTTAATCATTGTCAGTTTGTTTATGTTTCGTTGACTCATTGGTGCCCTTCCAGTCTTTTTATCAAATGTCACATTTCTGTTTCTTTTTTTTTTTATTCTGAATCTTTTGCAAGAAGATTTTGCATTGCTTTGTATAAGGGTAGGGGAAGTTAAAGAGAAGGGCAGGTGGAAGGGGACTGTGGGCAATGTCATCAGCTTTGGCAAACATGCAGTTACTTTGCTGCCTCACATGTCAATCGCACAACCCGACACACTGGGAACGCATGCTATTAACAAGAGTCAACAGAGCAATGATCTGTGGCTCATGTTCCTGTCTTGCATTGGGTGAGGATCTGTACCCCCACCACCTCATTCCACCAGCCTCTCTAGTCTGCCGAAGTTAATTTATCTGGGTGATAAGCAGGTGGACAAGAAGGGGGGGTAGGTTTCAGACTGAGCAGCACTGTCAGACTTGGCAGAATGAGTGACAATGCTAATAGCCAGGTCCCATTAACCTCACCACACGCTTCACCTTTATCTACCACACAAAAGACTGTTTGTTTGCTTGTCTGATGATAATATTTACCTCATGATTTGGCAGCTGCAGACATGACAAATATATTTGTGCAATTTGAAGAGGCAACGTGATCCAGTTAAAAAGGGGGTAGTGCTGAAGGGAGGCACTCCTCTCTCCAGCTCAGGTACATGACAAGGTGTAATCTATAAATTTATAATAAAATAATGCTCTTGTTTCTCTTGACTTATTTTCAAATGAACAAGGTGGGGGTGTGATATTATTCTATTCTGCTCCTGGCTTACCACTATACAGTGGAGTTCAGATTTATAAAACCCAATGCATCTGCACATTGCACTAGTGCCTTTGGGCAGTTTATTCTCATCTTGGGGCTGCAGTGTTATAATGAAGAAGTTGGGTCTGAGTATATCGGCGAGTCCTGTGGAGAGCTTAGGGCTCTTGCGCCAGGCAAAAGACTAAGAGATATTGCTTTAATTGGAGAGTTACTGATCCTGTAAGGCATTTGGGTGCCAGACGTTAGCATCAATGCTTCTTGCTGTATTCTGCTGCGCAATCACAAAAATGATATTGGGGGGACAGCAGGTGATCCATAAAACCTGTGTTTTAAAGCCTTATTAATTATTCTTTCAGAAGACTAATGAACAATGGGGATAAAACGTTGTGCAGGGCAAATCTGTTTTTGGAAGAGGAGGAGCCATCTTGGTTGCTGGTGCAGTCAAAGCTTTTAGTCCCTCGCCTCTGTCAACATGAGTATCATTATAAGGTTTATAAACAAAAGCTCTGTGCTTTGATTTCTGAAGAATATCTGACAGGTTTGATCATTAGCTGGACAAACTTTCTCAAATAAGATGTTTGGATAAATATTACTTCATATGAAAAACAAATGACTCAGTGCTTAACTTTTCGTACAAAAACATATAGAACACTCTACACAAAAACAATTCCAACATTCAATAGTTTGTGAAAGAAATAACTTGTAATTTAATAATGATTAGTTTATCAATCTATTCCATTATTTTCCATTAATTTTGCACACTTCTGTACACAATATTGTTTTAGTTAATTGACATTTGTAGATACTAATTTATGCACAGCTATTTTAATTATTATTGTTTCTCATTCATTTTGTTGTAGATGTGTAGCAGTGTATAGAATTATTGTTACCCTCTACATTTGATTGTGTGGATAAATAGGTGAATGACTGAATGCAGCATGAAGTGCTTCTCTAGATTTCATACACCAGTACATTACATTACAATACATTGCCTGGTTTCTTGACCCAGTTTAGGGCCGAGCTTAAGTGGTCAGACCGATGATCACCTTATATGTGACTCCAGCATACTTTGGTATGGAAAATAATTAATGGCAGGGGCACCAATGACCTTCATTTAACAGAATAGACAGGAAGAAGGACATGATGCAAATGGAATTGAATGGGAACAGCTGCAATGAAGACTGAAGCCTCTGCTCAGGTGTGCCTGCTCTGCCACTAAATCAGTTGTTGCTTTTACAGTTATTGGTAAAACTTAGTGATGAAGTAATAACGTGCATTTGATTAGCATGATTTTAGGGTGTAGAAAGGTATGTTGGAGTACAATTACCTTAAAACCCCATAAAAGCAGAAATTGTTACCGTACTTCTAAAAATTCGGTCTTTGATGTTATATTAGTTTTGTTTAATAAACAATAATGTGAGCAATCTAGTTTATTATTATTTATTTGCAGACTTAAGGTTACATTTAAACAATTGTAGAACCGAGTAAAACTCATATTTTTTTGTATTATGTAATCCATCCATCCATTTTCTGTTCACCCTTGTCTCTATTGGGGTTGGGTAGGTCCGCTGGCGCCTATCTCCAGCTTACAACACGCGAGAGGCAGGGGTACACGCTGGACAGGTCGCCAGTCCATTGCAGGGAAACACAGAGACATACAGGACAAACATCCACTCACACACACACTCACACCTAAGGACAATTTAGAGTACCCAATCAGCCTAACAGTCATGTTTTTGGACTGTGGGAGGAAGCGAGAGTACCCGGAGAGAACCCAAACATGCACAGGGAGAACATGCAAACTCCTTGCAAAAAGATGCAAGACGGAATCAAATCAAAAGCCTTCTTGCTGCATGGCAACAGTGCTACCCACTGCGCCACTGTGCAGCCTTTATTATGTAATAATAAGATAAATTAGAAATGAGAAAGAAGGTAAGTAGGTATATTTATCTTTTTCCTTCTCAATCTATGTTTGTAACAGTGCTTTTTATGCAAAATGAAGCAGATGCAGAACCTTTTATAGTTTGGCAAAGTAGCGGAACATGCATTGATTAACTCCTATTTGATTAAGCAGATATTTTCTCAGTATGGAGCAAGCAGCACACCCCTAAAGAAGACCAGGATCTATGCTTCAAGAATTTTGTTTCAGTGTAGTTTTCCCTCGTGAGGAACAGACATTGTATTCTGTGTTTGGGTGAAGAGGGCTTAATACATTGCAGGCCTGCCAGCTCTATCGCTCCGTAAGAGATATGAGAAGAAGGAGATTAGCTCAGCTACCCATCCATGACCTTGATATTACGATGACGACTGATAAGAGCTTTCTTCCTCCACCTGCTCAAAGCCTGCAAGGCTGTTTAAACAGCCGGCCAGGCAGTCATCAACCATTTTAAACAAATGTCTTGTACTGAAGTTCAATTTTTTTGCTATTTTTTTAGTATACACAGTCCATTATTGATGTCATATACAGGCAGTATAAAACAAATGCATGCTATGCATAAGAGCCCTGAGAGGCAAACAATTTTGGAAAGCAGATAAGTTTTGAAAAATTTCTACATAGTTAAAGGTATTTTGGATTAAAACATCAAATCTAATTTTGGCAAAAAGCAACACTGTTTCCTAAGAGGTTTGACTGTTTTACCTCATTGTGACAAATAAATTCTTTGCCAACAATGAGTTGGGATTAATTTTAGAATATATTGTGCTTTACTGAAAAAAATTAGTTTAAAATAATGAGCAGACCTAAAGTAATCTCAGCTTCATCCTCACCTAACAAAGAGCTTAGCAAGAAATGTGGAGCTCAAGTGCCCCACAATTGCTGATTGTGCAGAAAGACTTTGATTAAGTTGTTGCATCCGTAAGCAGCGACAAACTTTGTGTTTTCTTCCTAAACTAAATCCACAAAGATGCTGTATTGTTCTGGGATAAATCTTCAGCTTTCAAATAACATCACATGAAACTTTGTGTAAAAAACTCATTCAAATTGATCACTGAGAAGCCTTAAGTTTTCCGAGAAATACACTTAATGGTTTTAACATGAAAAGCTTTTCATGTAAAATAGGACATTGTGTCAATAAAAGCAGTAGAAAGGGAAATGTTGCTATCCTAAAATACTTCAATAAATAACAGAGGAGAATTAAAAAGATCCAGTTCCGTAGGTCCAGGTTCTAAATGTTAAGTGATGGCATTACTAATATGCCAACCAACTCATGTGTTCATTATCTACCTATTTGAAAACAGTTTAATTAAAAACAATGCATAAATGTGAACTATTTCATATTGTGACAGTGAATTTAGTCAAACATATTGAAAAAAAAAAAAAAAAACGATTTTCAGTTTCAGGCTTAGTAAACTAGTTAATGGAAAGATGGTATGACATTGAGTACATGAAACATATATTTAGCAGCTGTTCTAAGTTTAGGTTTCTTAAAAGAGTACCTTATTTGTTGGACTTATTCTCAATTAAAAAGTAAGTAAAACAAAGCAAAACCAAAAGCATTACATGTCTGACGAATAACCTTATCTAAGGTTAACAGAAAAAGTATTCCACTATTAATGGCCCACATTTACATTTGCTGTGGATGCAATATGTACTTTACTTCTACCTAATTCAATTTGTTACCTTTTGCATTTAGTCACAATTTTTTTTTCTTGTACAAAGTTTTGGATCATCTTCTAGTCAAATTTACGTTTTGTATTCATGATACATCCAATTATCCACAGTACATTGCCACTTCTCCTTGCTTCATTGTAAGTTTTTTTTGTTCTGTTAAGCTATGGCCTGTTTGGCTGTTTTAGTTTGAAAGCACATTTCCTTTAACAGATTTCTAATATTTCTTACACAAACATTGGCTCCTCTTTCTGCCTTTTTGTTGTACATTTCTCTTGTACCGTGTTTTCTTTCAAGGCATACTGCTTTTAGTTTTCTTCCTTGGTCTTGGTCTTTAAGTTCTCTTTTAACAACTACCCACTTTGTTTGTACTCTCTCAAAATTTTACACACGGCTGACTGAGAAGTGCCACATTTATTGTTAAGTAATTTCTAAGACGAATTTATTCATCATTTCAAGTGTTTTTACTGACATCTTTAAGGTTAAACCTTTTTTTGGTAATCAGACAGGTACAAAACATCTTTAGGATCTGCAAACTTTTAAAATGTACGTATTTGATTATTATATGCATAAACAGGTTTATGCATAAAATAACTTCAGGGTATTCCTTATAAATGATATAGGTATCCTTTCGTCTCCTCTTCTTTTCTTATCTTTGCAAAATTCAATATGAATGCAGACAGCTATGCCTAACTCCTTCATGAATCCAGAATATGAAAAGTAAAAATACAGTAACTTTGTTACGCATGTAAGATTTTTAACTTTTCCACAAGTAGAAAAGCTGCATGATTGCACTCCAAGTGTAGAAGTTCCCATAATTCCTGCCCTGAGGTTGATTCTCTGTGGTTTTTTATGAGCTAAGAGCTCAGTTGGCACTGACTTTATATAACAGCAGCAGTTGTTTCCAAAATGACTCTGGCTTATCCAGATGTTGCTTTGCATACTTGACACATTTGTGATGAGATGTTTATTCTCCCATGTGGTGCCTTTGTGTAAAAGCAACACTGTAAAATAATGTTTCATCTAGAGATTTACCTTCTACACCATGGTTTTCAGATTAACAGTTAACTGGCATTTGTTTACAGATTTGTCAGATCATTTCTATGATCTTTATTTTTCTTAATATCATTCCTCTCCTCAACAAAAATAGAGCTTTTGAATGCAGCATGCACCAAAAATATAATCAAGTAACAAAATACAACGTTCTACATCAACAATGGATAAAGGTTATTAATACATAGTTCTTGCTACAACTTGATACTTGATACAACTTGTTACCTTTCGATAAACAGACTATGTTTAACAGCTGACTTTGACTGGAGGAAGTGGTGGCTCTTGGATCATTCAAGCTGTTGACCAACACACCTGTTCTTCAGCAAAGCTCAACCAGTATTTTAGAACATTAACTTATTAATAGTTTTTACTCTGTGATAACAATCCGGTATCTACAGTGCATTCAAAATATTGCTGTCAGACTCTTGAACAACAGGAAACAGGAGAGTGGATTTTGAAATCTTCACTGGCTCCCTGTCTGTCAAACAATACTTTTGCAAATTCAGTTGTCCGTCTACACAGCACTAAATAGTCTTGGGCTGAAATCCATTTATGAGTAGCTTATTGCACTTTGAACCATGCAGACCCTCACATAATTAGACTTACTCTGTGTTCAAAGGACCAGAAACAAACAAGGAGAGGTAGAATTTAGTCTTTGACTTCCCCAGCTCTGGGACAACTTCCCTGAGAAGCTGAGATCCATTGAAACCAGGTCCTTTTAAAAAAATGGACCTCAGCTGCACTAAATATTTTTAATTACTGCAGCTGTACGTAAAAGAATCTGATTAACTGTTCACTGATACGTAACTGAATGGTAAAGATAATTATTAGAAAGTGATTTATAAAAAAACAATATTTTAACATCTGTTTATTTTAAAACAGTGATTTCACTTATTAAGCTCTCATTCGAAGCAAGGCTTAAAGGTTTCATTATGTCCTTTTCATTATGCATTTGCCTTGTGTATGATTGGTTCCATTAAATAATAAATATTATAAATATAAAAATTAATATTAATAAAAATAAATTTCAAGGATTCAAGGAGACTTTATTGTCATTTCAACACATGGTACATGAGGTGGAACGAAATTGTATTCTCACGGTCCAGTCCCACCCAAGAGCTAATATTAAAATAGATAAAATAAAGTTAAAAGAAGTAAAATAAATAAAATAGAATGTAATACACAAAATATTCAAAAAATATACGGGAGTAAAGTGTCTCAGTGCGGATATTTGAAGGTGTAAAATGTCTTATGATTGCACTGTGAATTTGAACTTTAAAAATAAATGGATATAAAGCTTAACTTATTAATAACCTTTTATTTATGTGATTGCTTTCTATTTCTTGCCTTGAAAAACATATATCCTGAATTATTTTTTTATCATTTTAGATTTTGAGTGAATGCATTGCTGACCTAGTTCTTGACAGTCGTAATTCCCCTCTCTTGTAAAGCCTGTGGTCTTCCACATGTGTCCACAGCTATGACACTACAAGCTTTTTAGTATTGCATTGGTTATTCAGGTTGGATTCCATGTCTACAGCTTTCTTATTACTGAGCCCTACTAAATGCACCAACAATTTTCCACACTGGGCTGGCATGTCACACAGGAAATGCTGAGAGAGCAAACCTTTCTTTTACTAGAAAGCACTGAGAGTATTAAAGAGATGGTATTAGGATATGATGAATAAAAAAAATGTCTCTCTTATATTGGGCCAAGGAGCTGATGGGATTTTTATGCCAGACTGAATCTCTGATGCATTCTGCAGGCAACAGCTGCTCAAAACATATTTGTTTGTTACTAATGTAGCGGATAGCTAATAGACGCTACTGTACTTTAAAAAAAAGAGTAAATGTAATAAATTTTGACCAGATTTTTTTTCTTTTTGCAAAAGGATACATCATCTTGAGTAAAAAAGTAAACATATTCAAGTATTTGTTTAAGGAATGATAAACAAATTACAGAAAACCATAGTGCATGACAGTCCGCTCAGTTACTCCTCTGAATCTAATTTGCTTTCAAGTCAAGAGAAGTTCAGTATATTTTTTGTTTTTTTGTTAATGCACTCTTACAATTGGTTTATTCATACCCTTAGTATTTTTAGACATATATAGAGATATAGTTAAACATTTTCTCATACATATAGAAGGTCTTATAGCATGTATAACTGAAGATCAAAATACTTAATTAAGAGTATTTACTGTCCCGAGATTGACCTGTTTATTTAAATCTCTTTTGACACACATGTAGAATGCGGTCTGTTCATTAAATGAACCAATCTTTTTTTTTTTATCTTCCTTTAAGACTAGAAGCTCATAGAGATTTTGGGCTTAAACGTACTAGAGGCTAAAGATAAAAAAATGATGGAGCTTTCAGGCAAAAAGCAAAGAGGTGTGGATGGAAAGCAGGAAGTGGTGGAGACAATGGAGTGCCAAAGTTAAGCACTCATCCATGCCGAAACAGATGCATTTGATCACAGCAAATCTCAGGATTACAGCATAAATACATAATAAACAAAAATTAATAGAGGCAAGCTCCATGCATGTGTTTCATCAGCCTGTGAGTTATCACAACCGTGACTGGAGCAGGGCAGAGGCATCCATGTGATGCTGCCTTGCAAAGACTCACAGGGATGAAACACATTTTATGCACATTTAATAAAAAAATAATTAATAAATAAGAAATTACACAAGGACAAAATGTTTCTGCTAGTATGATGTTTAAAACAAATAGGATCAATATCTTGGAACCACTGTTACTATGTAGTTCAAAGCAATTACAGTAATGTGCAGGCTTCAGGCTCTATACAGAATACAGTGCCTTACATTGCAACAGTGATGTAGAAGAAAATGAAACAGAAGCAGTGCCAAATTTGACAAAGCCAGTATCTGTAAAAACACGTGTATTGTTCAACAGCAGCAGTTTAAAACTAATTCTGTAAGGGGCTAAGAGTGCTGGAGAAGCAATGAGAAGAACTCTGAGGTTACATCTGAATTCTATGCCATGCAATTAAACCACCACTTTCTCCCCATAGTCCAGCAGAAAACACAGGGAAGTCAAGGATGATGAATTAGTCTAATGATTTCACAGTAATACTGCTCGGACACGGAGCTGCAGGAAATTGCTGTTCCCATGTGAAGGGTTTAAAATTACCCCTTAAAATATGGTTGAACGTTTGCCATTGTATTTGAGGTTTTTGTCAATATTCAGTAAACTTTTTTGGTTATTATTTACTTATTTTGTTCTGCATGGGCATCAGCTGGGTTTACCTTGCTTGCGATGGCCAATGTTGAATTGTTTTCTCTTTTGCATTGTGCCTTAAGCTCTCTCCTGTCACTCTAATCACATCATATTGCAAAAATATAAACCCTAATAGGATATTCATGTTAGGTACCAACTTGCACTTGAAACTCTAAACCCCCCCCCCACACCACCACCACCACCACAACCCTATCTGTCTCCTTGCCAGAAAGTGAATGACCCTCCCATATGCTGTAGAGAAACTCATGACAAGGTTTGTATGTTATTGTACAGACAGTCTAGGATGTCTGGCCTTTGCGATGAAAGAGAAAAAACATGGGAAAACCTGATAGAGAACACAACACACACCCACACGTAATGCCAGGAGGCCTCGGGGGTGAAGGGCACGGGGGTCAACCCGACAGTTCTATGGTGAACGCTAATTAGTGCACAGTTTTGACATTGACAAGCCATCCTCTCTGCTCCGTCAAGAGGCAATTGTTGCCACCATCCAACACAGAGTGAAAGAAAAGCCTCAGCTGAATGAGATCTATTGATGGCAGAGTAAGCAGCAAGATGTAAGGGACAGGAATAAAAACACTGCTACAATGCTTGACTCATTCCCTCAACAACCTGCTGTGACTTTGGCTTGTTGAATCCTCGTTGGGATGCATTACAGAACTTTACAATACAAAAAAGAATATGGGTTAATAAGGTCTATATAATTCAGACTGTTCCCGGCTGTGCTTGTCAGGCCCTCTTAGCTCTATCTGCGTGATTAACAAAGGGTATATTGTTTATTGGAGTAGATTAAAGTCAGGGGGGATACATAGAGCAAAGCACACACAATGCATCTCTATTTATAGAACTTCTAGTGATGAGAGTGAGTTAATTTTCATAAATTGTGCCAACACATTTTGGAAAAACGATCCCTTTATATTTTACATTTTTTGAAAAGGGAAGATTTATCAAATTGCTAAATGTTTTATATAATTTGTAATTAGTGTAAATTAAATTAGGCCTCTTAAACACAAAGAGGTCCTGTTGCCACAAAAAGTGCAAAAAATAACTCATATATATATATATATATATATATATATATATATATATATATATATATATATATATATATATATATATATATATATATTAAATAAAGTATTTAAAATTTCAAAACACAATCAAATAATCTATGTTGTTATTCAGGTTTGATCAATCAAAAATAAAATTTGGCAGGCCACAATTAGATTCATTACCTCATGGGAAATGCATTCTTCATTCAGGCAAAACACTACCGCTTTTGTCCACACTGGGCGTCAAAATTGACCAAAACTGAAACTTCTTCAGTGTTGTTTTAAACTTACTTTGCCATTTAAGTCACATGCTGAAACCAGCTTAACTGAGCAGATCCATCTCACATTGCTTTTAATATTAACCGAAAGATGTATTATATCCAATTCATCTTACTTACATGCACAATCAAGGTGAGCAATGTTTTTTTTTTTTACCATGAGCTAAATATAAAATAGCTTATGTATTTAAATTTCTTAAAAAGACTATTGGAACACTTTTATTAAGGGCAGCTTTACAGTTAAACAGGCTGGACACAATATTTTTTAATCACTGTTTCAAGGAACCATCCAGCTCACAATGAAAACATGAAGGAACGTAATGCAGCTCTGTGACAGCATGTCTAGATAATCTAAACTAGGGCGGAGAGTAAACTCCTGTCTGCTGTGCAAAATCATGTATGCATTGATTATTGTTTCCATCAGCTTTGTAGTTCAATTTTTTTTTTTCAAACTTACAAGATTCTTCAGATACAAGAATGAACACAGGTGCAAAATCTTGTCTCTTTCATTTCCGCTGCCTGTGTGAGCAGGAGCAGACGAATACCCACAACTACTGCAGAGACATTTGCCAACTGTATGCATTCCACTGAAGACAAAAGCCAGATGTTCATGAATATTGTTGCTTTTTTTTTTGTTTTGCTTTTTTTCTTTCGGCCTGTGGGAAAAAAAATCATGGAAGGCTTCAACCCTCAGAATTGTGCCCCCAGCCTCGCAAACCATAAAAAGCAGTGGTGCATTTGACTTTGAAATTGTATAAATAATTATGTCCATGTTAAATGCCATACCTTGTTTCAGGGTGGGGATTTCACAGTAATATGATCAATTCCCTCCATTTTAATACATGTGTGTTAAAGAAGTAAAGCAAAAACTATTCTCAAACATAAATTTATATTTGAAATGAAACCCACATTAAAAATTATTCCTTCTGCTGTAAAAGTTTTAGTACAGATTTGATTAATAGAATATTTTTGTGTGCTTTTTTTCTAAATTTGAAAATAAATAAAAACGGAATTTAAAATAAGTTTTAGAGTTCTTTCATTATCAATTTTGGCCATTCTGGTCTGTAGTGACACAAGGTGATATCTGCTCACAATGCGAAACATGCAATATCTTTAATTGGCCTTCACCTCGTAATCTGTTGTTTTAACAGTGATGGGAGATTCCCATTTAGCTTCAACACCATTACTGTGTTATTTTGAGCCAAGAAATACTTCCTGTAAGCATGGGGTACAGTATAGCCTTCTTTCTGCTGAACAGCAATGCACAGCAAAGGTCAGGGTGTAGATGACTGCTACTCTATGCTCCAGACAGCTAAAAACAACAGTTACTGTTGAACCTTTTGTTTGATTTTTGCTAAAAAGAACTTAAAATCTTAAGAATGTTGGTTACATGTACTTGTTGGGGGTGGAACCAGATAGTGGTGGTTATATTTATTTAGCAGATGGCAAATGGCAGATCACGGGAAGCAGCACACGGGAACAGTTTCTCAGTTGAACCCAATTTAGGATTTGTTGTCTGTTTTCCGGTGAAGACAAACAGATTATTTATCAGAATGGTGCTTAAGAGATGTTGGTTGCTGCTGAGCAATAACTTACCTATCAACAGCCGGCGAAACTGACATATTGACATATTGTCATATTATAAATGGAAGGCTTATCACTGTTACTGAACAAAAGGGTGACTGTATTGGTTATTATTTTTTTATTCAATAAAGGTTTATTGGACAATTTTGAGTTTCTTGTTTACAATTCTCATTTAAACAAATGCAAAAATTGAGATAGGAAGTTGTGTTTTATTTTTAATAGTTGCCCAATATTTGTGCACTACTAGATATTCTTCTAATAAACTCAAATCCCCACCCTTAATTTCTTAAACACTGATGTCTGAGGTTTATTATCATTTTTGGATTAAGATAGACCAGTGTAGTTGCTAAATAAAAATCCTCCTCAAACATAAGATTTGCATAGTAATTGTTTAAAAAAAGATATATAAAACAAAATCTAACAATCTGTAAAAATTACACGCAAAAAGGATCTATGAAAAATCTTTGAGCTTTAATTTTATACATTCATGCATTTTTGAGTCTTTCACTAACAACACAGCCCAGGGAAACTGGGAAGAATTTGAATGAAGAGTCAACCTTTTTAAAAGGCCAGTTTACTATTAGAAAGCTGTTTACATGGTCAACTTGTCCTAGGTTGACCATGGTTAAAAATTCATGGAGGAAGTTTCTCTATCTTTCAGTCATAACTGGAAACAAAATCCCTCTAGAGCAAATACGTGGCTGTTTTCTCAGGTTGTCTCGGTGCAGAACCTCAGCCAGCCTTTTAAGCTGTCTGTTCACGGTATCCTAATCATCTCTATGTCCATAACTGACTTCCGTGGAGAAAACTGACGCTCAAGGTCAAAGTGTCACAAAATTTCAGGCCAAACTTTCCCCTGATAATCTGAGGAAGTAAAACAATTGCATGCCGATTAAATCTTGTTTGAAAGTAGCAGTGGGAAATGTTAACAAAATACACTTTGCTACCAGGACCATTTAGCTCATTACTTTACAAAATGTTTAAGGAGGAATCTGTAGATGCTTGAAAATGGCTTTCATGTTTATAAAATGTGTTTAAAGCGTTAAAAATTAGCAACTATCATATTAAGTACGGTGTTTAGAAGTTAATGGGTGTCTGCGTGGAGTACAAGAGCATTGAGTGGACTGATTTTTGTGAGTAGACAGCCATCAGGGAACTGAGCCATAGCCATGTGCTCAGCAGAGTATAGCAGGACTGACAGTAGCATCAAGGACTGGCGACAAAGCCTTATGACGAGCATGAAGCATGCTTCTGTGTAGGTGTTGGGGTCAGTCTCCAGTTACAGGGTTAATGACTAGCAGTATGGGGGAGGCCATCTAATTCCCCTGTTGGCCATTCGCAGCATGGCGTTTTCCTGTCAGCGCAGCTGTCTGAGATGGGGAGGGGGTGGGTTAGGTGTCCCAAATAATGCGTATGAACACAAGATAAAGATTTATCATGCATATTAAATCATAAGACTGGCCTTAGAGTATATTTTATAAAAGGATGAAGAGAATGTGGCATGAAAACAAAAGAGGGGAAGGAAACCATAAAGAGAGAGGAGCTGGGGCCTCAGCCAGAACTCCCCCAGCTGGGATATAAAGATGACTGATATCTGCTCCTCTTCCAATCCAATCTCTTTATGCTAAAATGAGCCAAAGATAGGAGCTAACAAAAAGCAGAGGCAGGAAACAGAAACTACTTCTTCCCTTCCCTTCCTAGAGTTTCTGTCAGTTCAGTTGTAGACATTGTCTTCCTCACTTTACCCTGCCTCAACTTCTTGTTACCCACTATTTCCCCGACTAACACACTTATTGTTGTGGTGGCAAACAGGCAGACAAATACCAACATCAGGTCCCTAGACAGATGTGCTTTCCAGTTTTCTGCACAGAAAACGGATTGTTCAAATGTTGAATAATTACCATGATAATCATCTCCATCCCACTAGGGTCTGAAAATGCATACCTGACATCTGACATTTGGTACCCATGGCTCCTTTCTCCCTTTCTCAATCTGCATAATCATATTCATACTTAATTTCCATGCATATGTTTAAAAAAACAAAAATAACAAAACAGTGAATGTTCTGCATTGAGACTTCCTAAAACCAAAATACAGGGGATAAACAACAGAGATTACACTAACAGGGAAATCTATTAATTTATTTGATAACTTCTAAATATTTTCTGTATTTTCTCTAATCATTTTATGATTATATTTATTTTATTTAGGCATCTATCCACTTTTGGGGTTGTCACAGAAAAAACATGTGTCTAACAAGCAGATATTTAAAAAAACTGTATAACAAATGCCTGATATGTCGGCAACATATGTACTTTTAAATATATTATTGTAAAAATGTCCATCCATATCTGAGGTCGGTTAATGGAGACAGCAGCATAATCAAGACCCAAATTTCCCTCTCAGCCATTCCGGCCGAGTCGTCTGGGGGAATCCCAAGGCGCTCCAGGCCAGCCAAGAGACATTTTCCCTCCAGAGTGTCCTGGGTCTTTCCCTTGGCCTCCCTGGCCAGGACACCTGACTAAGGAGGCATCCAGGAGCCACCTTAACTGGCTCCTCTTAACATGAGGAAGCAGTGGCTCTACTTTAAGACCAACTAACACTACAATGGTACTGTGGTAAGTAAATCTTATTCTGAAACTTTGAGTTAAAAATGTTCCCTATTGAGGAAAGAATTCCCTTTTAGCGGGGTTATAAACAAATTGAGAAAAAATTATTTCTGCAAATTAAACAAATTACCATACCATAGCAACAGGTTATACGGTTAATATACAGATTTGCACAATGTAAAAAACATTGGAAATGTAACCAAACCATACAGACCATTGTCCAGAATGATCAAAGATCAAATGCAACTTTTTAGGAGATAAACCTAAGGCACATTGTTGGCTGCTATAACCAGAACAGGATGCAGCGGCTGTTGAAACAGTGCTTTGTGGATGTATCAAAGAAAAACCTCTGCTAAAGTCTACGGAGGCCTAGTTTGGATAGAATGAATTGGGTTATGTTATAAAAGAAAAAAGATTTAAAAAAATACAGAACATTGTAGTAAAACTCTGTTTAAAATAATCCTAATGATATTTGCATTGCAATTTGTTTTGTTTTTCTCCTGCAGTGATAGTGGTCAAATCGGTTAACTATATAATTGTATATATATATATAAATATATATATATATATATATATATATATATATATATATATATATATATATATATATATATATATATATATATATACTTTTTGGATCGTGTAATAAACTGCAATATACATATGTATATATATACCTAAAAGTGTCAGCAATGTGTTCCAGGGTTTCAACTACACATTGAGAGAGGTAAGTATTAAATGTTGTAGTTGGCAAAGAAATTTATGGTATTATTCCTAAAAAATACAACCATTCATAAGATGGTTTTATCAGTGTTTATCTCTGAGTCACACACTTTGAACAATTTTGCAGCTTGCCTGGTATGTGCTGCACTGAGAGACCTTAGTGTATCAATTACAAAAGAAGTCAGTGTGCTTCCTACAGTAAATGCTTACAAGGCTTTTTACTTCCACATATTTCAGGCATTTATGCGCCATCAGGAGATAACAAGTTGGAAATAGTGAGAAGTGATTAGGCAAAGCATTTGACAGGTATGAGAACCACTGTTACTGCTTGTGCAGTATTTGTACGGTGTAGTACTGTCTGAAGGTAGAGCTGCCCTCCTCTCTTCTGAGTAAAACACATGGCCCACTGACAAACCAACAGCTCTTCAGAGCAGCTTGGCTTCAGCGTGAGCTCCAGTCCCTCTCACTCTGAATCATGCATGCTGAGATGAGACAGCAGTCCAGCCACTCATATTTCCTCAAAAGCACAGTCACTGATACAAAGCTTGACTGGCAGCCAATATCCATCTCTGTAGCTTTTTGTTGCCTTCACCTGAGAGAAAAGCCCTTAAACTGTGATGACCACTCATTCCCTCTGAAACCCTATTATGGCTTTTATTACAGAATGGCTCAAGCATAGGGTCACCCCTTAGTGGATTATCTGATCTGGTATACCATAGGGCTGTGTGTTTCAATTGTTAAACAAAGCAGAATCAACAATGTCAGGCATCCTCATGTATCACAGCTATGTTTCCCATTATTGGGCTGACAGCAATTAGTAGAATTTCAACTGGGATTTCTCTTTTTTCGCTCCTTTTTTGGGCAGCTACCCTTTTAAACAACCTTTGGGGGATTTTAACATGCTATTACCCTTTGACACAGTGCTGGTTTTAGAAGTAGCAAAGTTGTAAGGTATTTATCTGGGATTTCAGAGAGTAAAATGGAAAGCAGGGAAAGACCTGTGCTCTCCTGCAAGAGGAGATGGAGAGGGCGCCCGGGGGCAGCAGGATTGGAAGGCCCCAGCCGAGGCCCTGTCCACTGTAACCTTACAGACAGTGCCTGAATCCCATTTATTCCTTGTGGCCTTAAATAAAATGCTGGCGACCCCTGTGGGCCCCATGTGAGGCTAAAACCAAAGGGGCTGTGTTCGCCACACTTTCTACCCCACTGCTAGAGAAAATGAGCTTTATCCATCGGGAAACTCAGAACCATGTGACAAAAATGTCCCTTTCACTTCATGACTTTTCCTACAAACCCATTTCAGCGGTTAATCTGCAAAGCTGTAGTCATTTAATTACTGGCATTTCACATTAGAGTCCTCCAATGTGTCAAGTATTTGTTATTTTTCAAAGTCTCCACTATATCTCTAAATTGCAAGGGCAGTCTGTTGGCAGTGAGAGATGTTTAAATTTCTTATCATGAAAATGTACAAATATTCTAATTTAACACACGTTCTCCAAGGTGACATGGGGGGCTGTCTGACAAAGGTGCAACTTAATTACAGCAAAGGAGCTGATAAAAGAAATATGTAATCCTAGTTGATTAAGTTACGTTGCTGAACCAGTGGGTAGTGACAACTTGTTGAAAGGTGAGAAATTGTTAGATTAAACTCAGTGTGAGTCTCATGGCACTGTCAAGGACTCATGGAGCATACTTCAATGCAAAACAGATTTAAATTAAGCACTTATATCTGAAATCACATAAAAAAATTATTATAATTGAGAACTTTAAGAAATGTGACACAGAGTTTTCAGCGTTTTAGAAATACAAAGTCTGAAAATTGTAACTGGACATTTTACTGTTGGGGAGAGACCAGGCATAAGCCAGGAATTATTTGACATTAATTAATGAATGAGTGCCAAACAAAGTCCCATTTGTGTTTGCCCCAAACACTTAAGGCATCAGTAAAAACTGTAAGGCGGAAGGTGTGCTGTTCAACTAGGAGTGACATTTGTGTGGTGGAAACCGAACACTGTATGTATTAGCCTGAAAAGACCACGCCACTGGTGAAACATCAGAATGCTTTGATGCCTCTTTATTCGAGAAAGGAGCAGCTAGTTATAGTATATGGCAAGATTGATAACACTAAATAGAGCAACATTATGTGCAAAATCATTGTAGGACGTAAGATGTAGCAGAGGTTAACATTGCAGTAAAATATGAATACAGCCAGAGTTCTAATTTAATAGTTTAGATCCCAGCATTTTTTTAATTTTTGCAAATGTCCCAGAAGTTTAGACTCTCTGACGATCTCTGAGACAAATTGAAAATGATCACAGAAAGTCTTTATCCAAAGTGGCAGAGAAAAGCTCTAAGTGTGCAGAGCTGACATAAACATCGATACAAAGATTTGCAACTTTAATTGCAGAATAAGAAGGTTTTCCAACATATACAGTAAATTTATTTATTCATAAATAATTCTGAGAAGTATGCATAATTGTAAATTGACTTCAAATCATGAACTGTTGTTTGTTGGTCCATCATTTAAACTACCCAAAACCACAATGAAATGTGTGTAACATAGAATGAATACTCCTCCAAGGCACCATACATTTACTTTTTGACATAAAATAATCTGATGTCTATATGGCATTTCTTGCATTTCCAAACCTGTTGTTTTAAAGCTCCAGTCCAAGCACAATAACGTATCCACCCTCTACATAAAACCATGCAAAGTAGTGGTGGTTTTCAAGTGCCCATTACACGTCCATGTGGAGCCAAAAGTCTGCATGAGTGACTCTAATTAAAGTGGAGTTAATCACAAATAGCTGGATAGGTCCACAATTGAGGCATATGTTAAGAATGAATTACTAATTAGTGCGGCAAGCGGTGAGTGAAGTCCCAGGCTGCTTGAGAAGTCTCTGCACGTTACTAATATATGAAAAGGTATATACAAACAGCAATCTGGTTGTTTAGCTCCTCCATCCCACTTACAAGGATCCAATTATGGCAGATCCCTGGAGCCGCCAATACAATCAGGCAAGAATGAGTTGGCGAGATGATTAACTGGGAAAGCCATAGACTTTATATGGCTATTTTTACCAGCCAGCAAGCTAACCACCCATCCAGGCAGCAATCCTTAAATGACAAGGGTGGTTACGATGCTGGGTGAGTCCCAGGGCTTCACTCCCTGTACAGACCATTGGATGGCCCTTACAAGACAAACAGATGACAGATAAAAAGCACAGTGTAAGTCCCAAATACAGCATTTAGGTTGTACTGTATTATGTACAAGCTAATTCACAGGATGGATGACTTTTATAGCACCCCATAGGGTGGTACCACCAACAATTAACACTTAAGATTTCTTGAAAAATGTTTATGCTTCTGGTCTCTAAGCAAGCTGTAACATAGATCCTGAACGTTAATAATTTAGTGTTTTTCTATCACAGGACAGGGACAAAATACAGCTGAAACCTCCTATTAGATCAAACTCAGAACTGCAAGCTGATGGAAAGTGATCAACATTTTGATCACAGCTGGCTGGTTTTAGGACATGAACACCAAAAGCAAAGGTAGCATCTTTCAGCACAGTGGCTGTAAAAACCCTCTCCAGAGTACACCGCTTTCAATACATCCAACTGTGCTTTTCAAAACACACTCAGCGGGAATATTGGTGTGCAGCCGAGAGGTAAGCTGGGCGATGGATGAAATGTGCTTTTTCCCATTTATCATTCAGCGCTGGAGGTTGTGTACAGTTAGCCATCTGGATCACAGGAAACTGTAAAACATTTTCCC
>JAVLVB010000779.1:6189072-6204518 GCA_032876305.1 Orestias chungarensis | reverse complement strand
GAGAGAGAGAGAGAGAGAGAGAGAGAGAGAGAGAGAGAGAGAGAGAGGGAGAGAGAGAGAGAGAAAGTCCAAGGCTTTAGAGTTGGCTTAGAATTGTGCTATTAGCACAGAATTGTGGTATGTGACTTAACCTAATGAACATTCTTACTGTCATATAGTCGGGGTTAAAAATAATCTTGTAAGTAATGTTGTATTTAATTTGTCTCAGAATACAGAGGTTTTGTCAGGAAAACAGGCATCTAAGTTTAGGATGCTCAGGTTGCTCAGCAATGTTCTTAGATATGTTGTATTCATTTAACAATTAAGCCCAACATACAAAACCCTGGTTTCAGCTGCTTTAAAATATTTATTTGACTCAGGTGTGTTGAAGCAGAAACACATCTAAAACCTACAGGACACCGGCCCTTGAGGAACTGAATTGCCCACCCCTGATTTAGATCCTGACATTGTCCTCTCATTCAATATTTACTTCACTATAAAGGGTCTGTAGGCTTCTGTCCTCTTTATTCAGAGTCAGAAAATATATTTTTAGAAAACCATGTTTAAAATGTGCATTTAAACATGTATTACATGTACAGCTGTCAGATATACAGATAATCGTGAGGGATGAGGTGACAATATATTGATTTTGATAAAGAAAAAAGGTCAAAATATATTGCTTAGTGTAGTAGTGAGAGAATAAGATATTTTAGGTGAGATTTCCTCATTTTCTTCTGAAAGTACCCAACAACATTTTATCTTGAGATGATCATTATGAAACTACAGCTAATAATAACAGATTGCAATGTACAATCAACAAATCATGGTTTGCAAATGTTGGCTAATTAAAGTGCATAAGAAAAAATTTGCATGCAAAGCAACACCTATCAGAGCTACAGTCTGTAATTTACATACTATATTGCTTTCAGATTTTTCATAGGTTTCAAACCCACCACCACTGGTTTAACATAATTGTCAGGTCTTTAAAGCGGTTGTTGAATCCAAGCCTAATGTATCTATTCTAAGGACTAAAGTGCAAATCAAATCTCTGTGTAAATGTAGTCTGCGGCTCTCTCAAGCATTAAATTAAGCTTAAAGGTAAAATAGGTACCTGTTTGGAATTCACAACCAACACCAGGAAGTGACAAAAAAGGACTAATTTGTATGGATCCAATGACACAATGTTAGTTTCAGACATTAGGGACTTGACTTGAAACGGACTGAGAAAAAATGACTTGAGACCATTTCTGCCCCATAGGCAGTATAAGCCGTAGTTCTGGAAGCTAATGTTCACAGGAAAGTATTCAGATCTTCACACTAGAAAGACACCTGCATACACAACACTGGAGGTGAACAGCTTGATACAACTAATTCTACTAACAAATTTGTAGATACTCTCAAACACAAACTCACAGCAAGAAACAAACTGAGCTTTAAACTGTGCATCATTGTCTGTGTTCCAGTAACACAGCCCACCTTGATTGTCTTTTTTGCTCAGCTCTGGTTTTAATGAAGTCCCACTTCAATTAGGGACACTGATTGGTAGCAGTCCTTGTGCTGGCAGGAGGCTACTCAACCTTCAACTTAGTCCATCTTTTAATCTAATCTGGACCCACCTCCTGCTTCTCCTCTTTGATCTCTCTGAAAAATCTGCCTTTGTGCTCGTTTTAGTAAGTATGGTTCACTATGTTAGTACAGACACACTTGGCAGCCACATATTTGTTTCCCTTTCCCCAGTGATTAATATGTAGATTTGTGGTGGAACTGCAGGGAGAAAGAACATGTAGGACTAGAGAGTTGTTTGTGGTTTAATTTGTACATTCCTGGCAAATTCTCTAGCCATAATTATGTCCAGTGTTTTTTCTGACCTTTCTATGTTGTTTCTTGCGTGCACGGCTTTTGTTTAATCATGTTTTACTCAAGCTTTTGTTTTAGTACAAACTGTTTGACTAGACTTATCATAGTTGCACAAAAACACTTCACAAGATGGCCGAACAATATTTATATGCTTTATCGTTTTTCTTTAGCATTATTATTCACGTTTGATGCCCAAAGTTTTCAGTGTGAAGTGATTGGACTCAAAGTAGCAAGGTCTAAGAAATGCAATAAGAGGAAAAATATTCCATTTCCCTAAACATGTCATCTTTTTTACTTTCATAAAACTTGATTTACACAGATGCTGAACAATCTCAGAATATGTGAAAGTCTTCCAGATGTATGCATCCACCAGCTGCGTGTTCAGAAAATTATTACAGCAAATGTATGTTTTCACCTCTATTGACATTTTATTTGTACACGAGTCAGGAGATGAGAGGCAGAATGATTTAGATATGCATTTTGCCTGTACAATGACAGAATGATGATAAAGCTGTTTATCATCAGCCGTTAACAGGGAAGAACAGCTTTACTTAAATTACTGGTAAAACAGAAATCTTTCTGTATTACAAATTCAGTTAATTCTTCGACATTAACTTTTCTAACAGAATTCTATAATCTTGATTTTAGCTTTTATGATTACTTAAAACAAATGGTGAAATAAAAGCCATTGTACATCGGATGCAACTATAGACACCCTATAGACACTATAAAGACTCAAAGTTTGTGCACCAGTAATATGCATGCATACAGAATATGCATGCATGTTTTCACAGAAAAGAACAGGTAAATTTAGGAGCAGTGCATTAGTGGGGGAAATGTCTCCTGTCTGAGCCCCAGTAGGGTAGCAACGGCTTCCCGTTTCAAGCTTTTCTTTAGTGAAAATGCCTAAAACGAGCCAAACGAGTGCAGTGCTTATCCAGCAAAATTGCTGCTAGATGGAGCAGAAAGTGCACAAATTTTCTATGACACCCCAGTAATGAGGTTTTATATTGACCCAGGCATTGAAGGGAAGAGCTCTGTGCTCCTCTTATTCTGAACTCAGTCAGCTCTCCTCAACCACTGTTTAGCTCCACAAGAGCTAAAAACAAGTATAGTCAAGGAAAACGGGATGTGAATCGAAGTTAAAATATTCTACTTATGATTTTGGTTTTTGAAACTGTGATAGAATTGATTATTTTCTCTTTTCCAAAAAGAAATAAACATTTTCTTCTAATTATAATTTAATAAGCGTGCTGTCAGAAAACAGCCTGCTTTATTTCAGTTTTATAATAAATGGCCACTGACAGCAATATTAATGTCTCAAGATGGTAGAAATTAAACTTCCAAACAAATCTTATTAAATCAGTTTTAATTTGTTGGGGTTTTAGTTTATTTTTCATTTTGTTTAGTTTTAAAATTACCAAAGAAAAAAGAAAAAAAAACTAATAAAACTTTAGACCATTATGCAACCTGATAACCCATGTCTGATGCTATAATACATTTAGAAAACCTTTGAGCAGAGATGTGTTTTTTTTGTTGTTGTTTTTTTTTACGTGATGCATATATTAATGATATTTTTATGTGGAATACTGAGTTGAAGTGCTAGGCTAAGATTCATGTTTTTGTATTTAGCTGTGATGTAACTCACTAATAATTCGATAATTTGTGATGGACGCGAGTGAAGAAGTGTTCTCATACTGCTCTTCGCTTTAAACATCATGTTTTAGCAGCACTCTGCCCAGCACTCCTGGAGAAATCTGAGCTCAAACCGCAGAGCACGTAAAAAAGCAAAGACAGACCAGTAGCTGGCTGCACCTGGCAATACTGTCTCCCTTTCTCTGGTAAAGTTATTGTTAAAAACTGGTAAGGCTGGTAAAAATGCTGCTACAAAAAGTACATACATGTTTAATTTTGTACTATTAACACAATACAAAACTAATAAAGGTACTTGAGGTGGACAATATGCAATTACTAATCAACAACAAGACTGTTTTGTTTTGTAATGATTTTAGTGAATATAATAAATAATATTTTCGCATATGTTATTAAAAATATTGATTAATTGGGTTATTAGCAATAAGCCAACACCAAAACACAACATCCACTGTTTAGAGAAAGGTTGTGACCATGATTCAATTTATTAAATCTGTTTCACATTGTCTGTGCTTTCGGTGTACTGCGTTTGTACTCATTGTTATGTACCACAATACCCCTTCAGTAATTTTACTGTAAACTGCTCTTTGATGTTAATGTACATTTGGGAAACTTACATTTGGTACATTGCTTTGTAAAGTGTGCTCCTTCAGAGAAATCCTGTTCTTTCCTCTGGGAAGCAAGCCTCTGTTTTTCTCCCCCACCATTAAACTGTCTACTAAATTTAATAAAAGGTGAGGGAAGTTTATGTGATTGACCAACACTGTGTGCAATGACCGTACCTGATGGGAATATTAATCTGGAACATGCTAATTTAATCCTAATCCCTTTTTTTATTGAATCAACATTGGGCATTTGCTTCTGTTAATCAAACCAGAAAAAATAATTGTCTTTGTATAAACACTTAAGTATTGGCAACTATTTTCAACATAGTTTTACATTTTGTGAACAGAATAATCTGCAAACCATACAAATGTTTTTGTTTTGTTTTTTGGTTTTTTTGTGATTTCAGATATGTGATGTTCTGGTCAAAGAGTGAAATATATTCTTTGAGCTAATTTATAATATATGAAGGAAAGCGGCAAAGTAGTTGGGCTGTACACAAAACTGCACAAACCAAAGTGCAGCGGCTTTGATAACTGCGCATACACTCTGTTTGATCAGAATCTAGAATCTCCCTCAAGAACCACCCCACCCCCCCACCCCCAAGAATTCTGAGGGCCTTAGGCAGTGGTCCATGATGCACAGCTCTATATATCCTACAACTAGGGCAAGTAAAGGTCAGGAATGGATGTTTGATAGAACCAGGGGAGTTGCTAGTTTTAGCTACTGCATTATATGACAACATAAATAGCTAGAACCAAATGTTTACATACACTTTATAACAAGGTGCAACCTTTTTGTCCTCACTGCCTTGCACGCAAATGATTTATTTTTCAAAATATTAAGAGACAATCTTTTTTATTCTTTTATTCAGGGGTTTCTATATTTATATACTTTCCCTTTATACTGTATGACTGGGGTAGAACTTTCTAACAATAGTTTGCTAGAATTTTGGCCCATTCCTTCTGACCAAACTAGGTTGAGGATTGTGGACCTCTTGGTTTCCACACATCTTTTCATGTATGCCAACAAATATTCTTATTGGACTGAGATCACATCTTTGAGATGGGCACTACAGAACAGTAATGGTTGTTCTCCATAGGTTATTTAGGAGTAGGCTTAAGGTTATTTTTAATTTTGAAGGGCTCATTTAGAGCAAAAAATTGGACATCATTGCTGATAAAACTTCTAGTTATTTCTGTCTGTCCAACAAAAATTCAGAATTAGTTCCAACCAACGCTTACCTATTTGTTAATATTGTTTCCTTTTCTAGGGTCAAATGGCTTGGATCTTCAGATGATCTTCAGTAGTTTCAGACAACATTTTCATCATGTGATTCTATTTAAAACACACCCAAAGAATTATGGTGCCACTACCAAACATCAAAGTTTGAAAAGTGTTTCTAGGACAGTACATTTTCCAATATTTTCTCAAAATGTAACAATGGGTATTTAAAAAAAACAAAACACATTGTAGTTTTATAAGACCAGAGAAAATGTCTCCTAAAATTAAGATTTTTGTACCTAAGTGCATTTGCACACTGTAATTTTTCTATTTTGGAGTTTTAGCTTCTAACTTCTGCAATTGGCCTTTAAGCCCACTGTGTGACATACATGTGAGGCTCAGGGTTGTGAACAGAAAACTAGTCATGTATTTGTCCTCTGATTAACTCATTGGGATAACATGCGGCAAGCTAATTTAAGAAACTGCATCACAAATGAGTACTGAAAAGTCAGCAATCCCAGTGTGAATTAAAAATGCATGCTTGGATGCAAATCATTTTGGTACACATCATTTAAAATGGAAACTCGCTATTTTTAGAGATGTTTTTTTAATTGAAATGATCTTAGATATATTGCGTACCCAAATTCTACAAAATCTGTCCAAGGTGCAAGCATTCAACATGCATTTTCTGACAAACATAGGCTTTAAAGGCCACTCACAATGCATTAAGAATGCTTTCTTTTTGACAACACATCGAAATGTGACCTTTAAATGATTCTTGTTATCAGGAATGGTGAACAAGAAAATCAATGGGATGCAGCTAGAGACGAGGGATTAAAGCAGGCCAAATTGATCATTTCATTTTATTTTCATCTCGATTTGATGTGCCAGCCATAGACACCTAATCTGACCACAAACTGCTTTTAACACTTCAGGGAGGCACCCTTTGAAGGCTAAAAAATACAAAAATCTCAACAAGCTTCTCGGTTACAAAAACAGTAGGGGAGGAGCATGATTCTTTACTGACAGTTAACCTAAATAATAAAGAGCCTGTTTTTCCTTTTCCCTTTTCCTTTCATTGCCTTTTTCTTTGCTCTTATAGTGCGCCTCAGTTCTTTTGCCTGTCTTCACCACAGGGAATACACAGTGGCGGAGCTCACTGTCGATTTCACACAGTTTGTGGATCCATCAAACTGCAAAAACAAATACATTAATCATCAAAACACAATGATAGATCATTAATTGTTGCACCTCACTGTTGATGTCACAATTGTTGGATCCTATCGTGGCTAATCAAAACCCTTTAGAGGAACTTCATTAAACATCCAGTTCATTTACAAAGCCAAGACACAATTTACATTTTCTTCTGTTTTAAGAAGCGTTCTGCAAGCATTAAAAGGAATATCTGCCAAAGAAGAATTGTTCTATTTTCCATTTTCCCTGGATGCAGTTGAGATTGGGAGCGTATTATCGCTGAAATGGCAGAGCTCAACAGATAACCACGATAACAAAGATAGCAATTCTGAGAAATGAAATATGGCACTTCTCCTCTACAAGGAGATACATCAGTGTTTATTAAATCAATGCCAGACAGAGAAATCTGAGGGTAAAATAATGAACCACTTATAAATGATCCTTGCTTCCCTGGGCCTTACCTGATCAGGCTGTTCAGGGACCACCATAGCGATGCATATTAGGAGAGGTCTATTAATCCTTGTGCATCCTCATAGCTGACTATAAAATGGCTGAGTCCTCTGTGACTTACTATGCACATCCTTTATAATTTTTCATTGTAAAAAAAAAAGAAAAGAAAAAAAAAAAAAAGTCAGACACACAACTTCCAGTGATTGGTTGTGAAAGTTTGGGTTGGATGTGTGCTTCGTTTGCGGTATTTCATTATGGCGCTCTGGGAAACATTACACAGCTCGGTTACCTTTCACACAGCATCCATGGCAACTGGAGAGGCTCCTCTCCCTGCAGAAATGTGCTTTTAATTGAGTGACATATAATCAGGCAGTGAAATACAGCAGTGGAGATAACAAAACATGTCAACAAGGGACAGGGACTAACAGCTGCAAACACCATCACGGCAGAGCGCTTAGCTGGGGTGTTGACCAACCCATACTAGCCATGTTTTAATGAACAAAATAATATGGTTGTGTGTATTCTTCACAAAATTCTAGGGTGAATGTGTGATTGGGGATGATGAACCCTTCTAAAGACTACACCAGCTTTGGGATGAGGCACGTCTTTGATGTGCTGAAATTAATGGAGCAGAGACGTCTCACAAGCTACGCCTTAACACATATTAAAAAAGGCTCAAAAGGATGAATTTTTTAACATCATCTGTTTTATCCCGTTTTCTTTAGAACGTTATATGCATTGCCAGACATATTTATCTTTCAGTTTCCTCCTCAAACATTACATCTACTTGTAACCAAAACAGAATTCTCTCCTTATTATCATATGTTCAAACACTCCACTGTGGGATACCATTCGCTTCCCCTAACCTGGAATTATCAGCAAGGACAGCAGTCTGCAGTGACACACACAGAGGGGGTAAAGGAACAAGGCCAGCAAACTGTCTCTCTGCGCTTTGGGGAATCATTGGAATTCATGATCTTTTCTCAGTATGCTAACAATAATCTTCAGCTAACTCTATCTCGCACATCACTAGGCAGGGCAAACACTTGTCTTCACCGAGTCCCAGGCAGCTCCCCCTCGCCATGCAAATTCCAGGGCTGTGCCTCTCTTTGTATTACAACAATGTCCTCAACCTTTGGTAATCACTGGCTTCCGTGCAGCAAGCTGACAAAACTTCTGCTCCTGAGTGGCTTGATACCGATGCTTTCACTCACACAGGATTTTACTTTGATAAATCTTTAAGCAGTAAACAACAGCTAAATGGGTGTTTTCTGTTTGTAGATCGCAACAAGACACACTTTAACAGACTCTAAATGTCTCCACTAAGAAAATGTACCAGCCCAGAATTAACTACATCCTCACTACAAAACAGTATAGGATTCTTTCTTTAATATGCTAACCAGTATATTATAAATGTTTCTGCAGCAAAGTTTACTGGATAATTTAAATGCAAGCAAAACTGTGCTGTCTTTGTAATTCCACTATGTGAAAACCTGCAAGAAGAACTCCTACATTAAACATTCTTAATGGACTATACAAAAGGTAGTATAGGCAAGGCATTACAGTGCCTTGCAAACACATACGAGTTTTCAACATGTTAGTTTTAAGTGAAAATATAAAGGTGCAATAAATTGCCTCTTGGAGTAACCTAGTAAAAAACTAAGCCCACTTTTTTGTATTTTTTTTCACAGTTTTTTCATACATCATATAGATATTTTAGACATACAAGTATAGAAATAGCAAAGAACAAGGACCAAGGAACAACTACAAAAGATCAGAGAGAACATTTTAGAGAAAGCCCCAGTTTAAAATCATAAAATTAAATGAAATTAGCAAAGCCATGAACCAACACATGTCTATTGAATAGAGAGGGGAAAAATAAGGAGAGAAACAGTGAAGAGGCCTGTGGTTACTCTTCAGGTGAAATTTTTTTTTGAAGGAAAACTGTTATTTTGTTCTGAATCTGTAAGTAAAGTGATGTGTTGCCAAAACCTAACACCACATATTACTATGAATACATCAAGAACACCATGAAGCATTGTGATGGGACAGGGAAGTCAGTCAACCTGGGGGCTGTAAGATTTGAGATCGGGGAGCTGGTTTACCAGGACAATGACCTTAAACACACTGCTATGGGTGCAACGTAATGAATTAGATCACACTCAACATTATTTTTTTCTATATATGTTTTGTGTCCAGCACTTTGATAAACAGTGTTGGTTTAAAGTGCTTTATAAATAAAGTTGTACTGTATTATATACAATCTGAGCGCAATCTTTTTCCAAAGAAGAGGCCAAACTTGAAACATTGAAGTTTTTGCCACAATCCTTGAAAATACTCAAGGATTGTGAATAACTTTGCAAGGGACTTCAATTCATGTACCCATTTAAAAAGTTATATTATAACTTTTTCCACTTTCTGTTGTGTTTGTCAGTCTGCGTAACATGTATCATTAACAATGAAATCAAGGAGTTATTAGCATCTGCTTCATTTATTGATGAAATTTGTTGTATGTTTTATGTATAGCAATTGAGTCTGTTTGCATTCCGAGATGAATTTCCCTTTAGGCACAGTAAAGTTGAAGCCTAAGAGCTGAGGTAAACAGTAAAGATTAGAACAACAGATGGTTCTGATATAGTCAATTTGCAGCATACCACTAAAAGAGTGCTGAATATGTTATGAGTACCACTGAAGACAAATAAAGATATAGCCATAAGCTCAACTCAATAAATTATTTGCTGATGTTTTAACGGCTTTCTCTCGTTTTGCTGTCTCTCGAGTTTTAAAGATTTACAACATTAACGTATAAATTTGTGGAACTGTGGAGAAAATCACTGTTAAAAAGTAAAAAAGTGTAAATATGTGGCTCTAGCGTGCAACTACGCTATCTTAAGGTTTCTTCATTAACGTTAATGTGGTTATCTGGTGACTATTTTACGATTTCAATCACTTCCTAAAATACCGCTAAAGCAGCACAACCTATCTTATTAGCAGCATTATTACAAAACCATTTCATCAGCCTCACCTCCAGAACGAAGCTTTGATGATGTCAAGTGGGAGACGACAACCAATTAAAAGAAAATCAGTCCAACAACTCCGGGTCAGATCTCAAGATGCTCCCAATCACTCATAATTTCCTGTTGTTATGCTGCCTTTCGACTGCTCCTGATTAGTTTGATAAGCTGACTGCACAATGGTCAGTGCGCTGAAGCTCCAACTGTGCCTCATCAAAAACAAACTCAAGTGAAGATTCATGAACCACTAAAACACCACCCTTATCTGTCTTTGCTCTGATTAAGTTCAGCGGCCTTCCGAGCCTGGTTATGTTACCGTAAACAAACAGGAACGGATGTAAGAAGACTTCCAGGCACCTTAAACAATGCTGGCAGGACACTGCTTGGTTTTAGGAATGCAAAAAGCTTGAAGATTAAAAGAAAAGCATGTGTAGGGTCTGGCAGGACAAGGCAGTAATCCTTATAGTATTTCTGTTCACGTCCTCCGCTGTTAGTCATTACTGTGTGCAGACGAGGGGTGATGTTTACTCTGCTGAGACAAGCAAGTCTACTGCTCTGGGTTGCAACCTTGTGACTTGCTTCTCCCTCCTGCTGCCAGCTCTTTGAACATCACGCTCTGGCCCTGCCACACTATCAGGTTGTTGGCCTATTGCTATTGCCGAATGCAAACAGATTACAGGAATTTTTTTTTAATAAACATTTCTGCAAAAAAAGGATATAATTTTATTTTATACAGTCTGTGCGGTGGGTGTTTGGATGATGTTTTAGAAAATAATAGCATAAGACGCACAAAGGATGTTAGTCTGTATTGTACTGCTGTGCCACATTGGCTTCTTTTGTCTTTAGTTTTCTTGTGTTGTCACTTTCACACGTTACCTCCGCCCACACACTTACAAAGAAGAATAGAATAAGGGAGAGGAAGACGGTGACAGAGACTTACTGCATTACACAATGTGTGAAATAGGGAGTTGTAATCCTTGGTAATAGATTTAAAAAATCAATGGAAATATGGTAAGTTGTTTTATCATACAAAGATGATGAAAATAAATGACAGATTGAGCAAGAAGTGAGAGATGTTTGCGAGCACAGCTGATAGCTTATTTGTGGAACACAATGAAGCAGAGATAAATACAAAATAAATTAAAAAGCAACACAAATTAATAGAACACTTAAAATGTTGCTCATTAAACCAAACATGTCGGGCAAACAAAACATAAGAGGACAGAATAAAACACAGTGCCTTGTAAACGTTTTTACACTGTTTGATTTTTTTTTTTGTATTTTGTGACATAACAACAGCAAACTTCAACATATACTATTTAGAATATTTTGGACAAATAACTAGTATTGCATCATTGCAAAGAGAACAAAAAATGATGCTTGGTTTTTAACATGTTTTACAAGCTAATGTTTGAAAAAGGTGGATAAACAATCACCCTCTTGATTTAACAGTCTGTAGAACAGACCCACAAGAACAAATCTTCTTTTCTATGTTTGCTTGTTTTTTTTGCTGTAAAAATTCACAATGTTTTCATGCTTGCGCAGAGGTTGGGTTTGCAGTTGTTCCAAACTCTTTTCAATTCTCAACCAGTGGACCGAACATAAAACCTGTTTTAAAAACACTCCCTGACCTGTTTTAGGCGTGCTTTGGTGAAGGAAGTTCTACTTTGAAATCATTAGTTGGCTTGCATTTGTCTATAACAAAATTCCAACAAAATACTGTGAAGTTTGTAGTGTTTAATGTCAAACATGGGGAAACAGTAGTATTGATACTTTTTCAAGACACTGTGGAAACAGAGTTGTGTGAAAGATAATGACAATGAGTGTGATTCATAATGGCAAAAAAGGTTCAAACCAACAGAAAACACCAAATAAAAATGAAATGATTACCAAGCTTATGCAGGAGATCAGGGGTCAGAGGTCAAGTTCAATATAAACACCGAAGCCATTATGGCGTCTGCATGGATGCCTCTGGAAGAAATAAACAAGGAGGTGAAGTAAGTACAATTCAGGGTAAGTGCTGTTGAAGTCCTACAGCTACTTGACAATATGTAGCACTCAAATATTAATGTGACACAATGCTGTAGTAAGCACTGATTCACAGCAGTACACAACTGGTGCTAAGTTTCCTTAAGTGGTGCAGGGCTATTTCAGAGTTTAGTGATTCGCAGACACACTTATTCCAGTCCTTTAAAGCAATAGAGGACATCTTTTTTATCATCCCATAACCATGTCTAGGCAATAAATTTATGTTTGCTCATTCCGAAACCTCTCAGCAAAATTAGGCGGACTAAGAAAGCCTCCAGTGCAATGCTAACACATCACTGGTGCTCTCTGGTTCATGATTTCAAGCTCATATCCTTAGCTCCTGTTACACACATACCAGATGCTAGAGGAGCACATGCAGTGCAGACGCTGATAAAGCAAAGTGTGTGTATGGTGTTTATTTTTTTTGTTTGTTTGTTTGGTTGTTTTACTAAAATAAACAAAGAAAAATAAAGTGTCCTATAGTAGCGGCAGAAAACATTTGGCAAAGCTCCAGCACACTGAAGACAACAAAGGCATAACTCTATGCCAAATGCAAAAAAAAAAAATACACAAATGGCTGTGCAGTCCAAGCAGTATTTGTTCATCTGTTTAAGTCGGCACAATTTGTTATGCATAAAAAGCATCACTTTTGTTGGAGATGGTTGAATGAAATGGAAGGCATATGCCCCAAATAAAACATTCCCTGGAATAATTTTCAAATACACTACGACGCAGTTTTTTTGTTTCTAAATTTATTGAAGCTTTTTTTTTTCCTCATGCACCCCAATAGTCACATGTTGTAAATAGTATGCAGGTTCCGTGACACCTGAGTCCCTAATTGTTGATAGATTAATTGAGGATAATCCAGTGCAGGTCCCATCGCTGTTAACAAGGTAATTTGTGAATAAACAATTAAATGTTAGAAACAAACAAAAAATATCACAGTGAAGCATAATGCATTTCATAAAACATGCATATTCTAATTAGGATCCATCTAACTGTTCTTTTTAACTATATATATATAAAAAAAATCTTAACACAGTGTGAAAAGTACAAGATTGAACTGTTCACACTTTACAACCAACTCTTAAATAACCATACTTTGACATTCCTCTGTAGTGCAATGAAAGCAATGAAACAGTGGGATGAAAACTCAGGGGCTAGAGAGTCAAGTCAGATGATTCTGCACGTGTGTATGATTAGTTTAACAACCTAAGAGAAAACATGCACAGCAAATGTTATTTCACCTGCGTTTCGGAAGTATGTGCGTGTGTTGACTAAAGCCAAAACTGGTCTAGAGCTGTAAAACTGCCTAGATGCTAGCACAGCACATGTTCTCCATCCATCATTAATTGTATGATCTTTGTGGAAAAGGAAATGGCATGGGTTTAAGCAGACATCAGTTCCCACAGGTATTAGTTGCTAATTGCCGTCAACCGTTCTAGGAGCCCTTTCTGTAGAAAACAATCTATTGTTCCTATTCTGCTTTGCCGAATTCACATTGGAATTTCTTGGGAGTGCAAGATAAATGTTTATACCATAATTACTACTAATTGTGCAAATAATTGCAAATTTCTTGCGCCACCTAAGCCCACGTTTAAACAAAAGCAATCTATGTGGCTGTTGGCTGTGAAATTGAAACAGTCCAATTTCTCCAGTCTGCCTTAGAGTCATTCGTTATCTAGCATTTGTATCTGCTCTGTGGTAAAAAGCCAGACTTTGCAAAAAGGCGAAGGAAGATGGGAGGAAGCTGATGACAGGGATTCAAGGATGCTCTGAATGTAGACACGCTGTTTCAAGCATCTCGTCTCTCCTAACAAAACATCAGAAAAGCTTCAAAGCCCCAAGCTTTACGCTACGGAACACATCTACTGATTATACCCACGCTCCTTCTTTTAGAACATGAAAAAAGGAAACATACAAAACATCATCTGTAAATCGAGATAGCCCTTTGCAGAAGGTATTTTACACGTAATCCCTTTCATGTCAGGTCAGTACAATATTAGTGCTTCCTCCCTGCTCTGATGGACAAATCACATTTCAAAGATTCTCTGTGCCTCTTGAGCAGGGAGAAGGAAAAAGAAGACAGGGCAGCAGGGAGCTCATGCAATCCCCCATCTATTAAAGACCAACCAATCATCGAAGACAAATTACAGTACACTTGACTGGAATATGCAAATTCCAAATTAGATGCAAGTCATCAGACGATCAGCATAGCAAGAAGTTGCATGTACAAACTAAAAATGTCTGCCTTTGGGTCAGTTTGTTATATTGTAATAGGATAAGAAATAAAAACACTGCCATCTAAGACTATGAAACTAATATATATTAAAATTAAGATGTGTGTAAAAAAGATTAGTACATTTTTGTATTGGAACTTTGCTTGACCGTTGGTTGGAAATTGGCTGTCTGATAGCATAATTCATTTCTTTCTTTTTTCATGTATGATTGCAATATTACTTATTTTTTAAACTTGTGGTCTTATTTCAATGAACAAAAGTCTGCATTTCTACTTTTCTGTATTAAAAGGTACATTCTGTAACTGCAAAAACCATAAATATCTGTATTTTAAAAAGCCAGAAATTATTACTCAGTCTCTGGGTTTGTTTATTTCTTATATAAAGGGTATTGGAATTGCTGAATTAACTTAACATCAAATTATATTAATGATAAATGAAATCTATATTACGGCTCTTAACCTTTTTTGTCATACATAAAAACACAAATTTGTATTTAGGTTTTCTCCCAACTCCCGCTGCATTTGCTTTTAAAAATATTCAACACAGCAAACTCAATTCTTTATCATTTCCTTATGCAAATACTCTAACCTAGCATGTATTTATATTGAGCTATTTCAATTGTAAACATGCAGTTAGCATAGTTTTTTTCTTGTATTAAGTGTATAAAGCTTACATTGTACATAAAATGCATTGTAACCATCAAAAAATACTAATTCTTTTGTTATTCTTCTTAAATATTAGACAACATTACCTAAATGAGACATATTGTTCAGGATTATACATGTTAGACATAGATCAACATGAGACTTAGCAAACAAGTTAGTAAAGGTATAAAACTATATTAACATCTATATTGGTAACAGATAACGACTTTGATCTAACATGATCCTAGTTCACCTTTACACCTGAGAGTAATGAATCAGGATTACATTAACCAAAAACCATGCACTTTTACTCTCCACCTATTGGGATTCACTCCAGCAATCTTCAGCATAATTCTCCTTTAGTCACCTTTAGTCGTTACCTTTTCTTATACTGTATAAGCGAGTTTTTTTCTAAGGACTCTGCTATACAAGCTTGCTGCCTGGAGCCATTACCGAACAGGTGATGCAGACACTGCAGATGGACATGTGTCATTGAGCTGAGTTGTCAGATGAGGAACGGACACATGAAGAAACTTATCTTTTGCAATGAAAAATACGCT
>JAVLVB010000779.1:6171473-6188972 GCA_032876305.1 Orestias chungarensis | reverse complement strand
ACAGAGTGTCCCCCATTGAGACAATGGAGAGTGAGTGCTTTCTTAACTGCACATTCTAATATTTTGAGGTTTTTGACAAGTGAAACGTATAACCGAATTTGGTTTCTTGTTTTTAATCACATCTCTTAAAAGAACGGATAGATACTTGTGCTGGAATTGAACTTTCTAAATTTTGAATATAAATTATTATAATTAATAAAACCTTAACCAACAGTGTTGAGATTCTTAGCAGCTTTCATTCATTGTAGTAGTGTTGTGCTCCATCAATACACCTCTTGGTAATATACTGTATGTAACCTAAATTTATAAATCTAAATTTAGCACAAAAAATAATTATAATAATAATAATGAGATATTTTGTCTAATTACTTAAAATGCCTGATTCTCAATTTGAAACAAAAACATTTAATATTAATTTAAACCCCAAACAGTAGGTGCGTCTAAGATTATGTATAGGAATACACATGCTATGTGCTTCAGTTGGTGAGCGCCATATTGATGTTTGGTAATTTATAGAAGAAAGCAGTCAATAGTCAACAGTAATTGCATCCTGAGGACATCAATTGTCAACATGTAATAAAACGTAAATGTGTAATAAAAAAAAAGATACATAACGTTTACTATGAATCTAGATAGAACAATGTTGCAGAAAACTTACTTTAAAGGTAACAGGCCTTTATCAATTGAAACCTTTATAGAGGAGGAAATAAAAGACTGACTCACTTATTTCTAAATTGTTAATTTAGTTTTTCATAATCGTCAGTACAAAATAAGAAAAAGATACGTTGTATAAACATAAAATAATCTGTGAAACTAGAATGTCTAATCAATAAGCACCAAAACCTTCCATCATTCCCCTGTTGGATTTCCCATTGTGAATTTGAAAAGGAAGGCAGCCAAATGGCAGTTAGTTTAAACAATAGAAACACAGACAGACAATTACCCAACCCATAGGGAGTCACAGACTAAAGAGCCAGTCAATGCTCCAGTGCAATAAATGCATCAAAAAGTCTAGGTCAGCTCATTCTCATCCCACTCTCTGGGCACATCTTTGCCTTCTATATGTCCAAGGGTGAGAACATTTGACCACATCACTGATGTGTGAAAAGGTTGATGAATTCACCTTTTACTTTTGACACATGATATGTAAAAGCGTAGCTTATGTTCAGAAGCAATGTATGGTGCTCTGACAAAGTCAATAATTCTCTCTAACATGCAGAGTAGGCATGCAGAGTGATGACAGACCAAGCATATTACCAAATGAGTGCAAAACCGAGGTAGAGGACTGGAATTAGCTCCAGCAACAAACGACCTGACAGGACAACAGAAAACACAGATACACAAAACAGCATAAAAAACATACATACACAAAAAACTATTGACACATATAAACCCACAGGGTACTTTTTGGGACGAGATACAGTAAATCCAGAGAGGACTGCCAGCTTGTCACTATGTGTGAAAGAGAATCCGGAAGTGCTGCTTTGATTTCAAGGCTCCTCCATCAAAAGCATTTCGCAGTTACTCCTTTGTGATTTTCAACCATGACAGCCTTTTTTTTTTTGTGGTCATGTAAACAGATTTTGATTTTTTTTCCATGTCTTCATAGAGCACATACCTCATGTAATGTTCCCCCCTGACACCTTCCCTTCTCACTCCAAGAGCAAAAGGCTTATCAGGAAAGCACAACAAGGATATATTGTCAGGAATTTTACTTTTAGGTAGCCCTGATTGAAAGAGGCTGCATTTGTGCTCTCAAGTACACTCTTCCCCGATTCCCTCACCATGGTCCACAAGAGTGCCATTATGGTTGCTGTGGACCTCATGCATTCATCACTCTTCTCACCTATGAAGCAAAGCACACATATATCAACCAAAGCTTCCCTCCCACTTCCCTAAATCATGCTTTGTTCTACTGTGTGTAAAGAAAACTCCCTTGGCTTTAGATATCAGTGTCTGCTAAGCCAAGTGAGAAGAATGGAGACCTTCACTTTTTTTGCACAACAAACATTACCAGTTCAGAAAATGAACAAAAAACAATTTTGATATTGTGAGAGAAAGCAATATTTCTTATTTAATATTTGTATTAAGAATGACAGAAAATAGATTTTCGGGTTTTTAAGTATCTTAGCAATTTTTGTTTAATCTACCGGTTTAATGGCTGTGTTTGGAACTGATATTATCATAAGTGAGTCCATCTTAACAGCTTGCAGCTGGCTGTAGTTGTTTTGTCTTTTATGTCCTTTTTACAGGGTTTAGCCTTAGGAATTTGTGTAATTTGAAAGTCTGTAGGTGACATCAGGTTTCATTACAATGAAAATAAAATATTTAAGGGAAAATCACAGGTTAAAATTAGAAGCAATTTTCCAAAATATAAGAATAAGTATCATTGTGCTTCTAAAATTACACTGCATAGTGTTCTGAAAATTACTGGCATTTAACATGTAATGATATTTTACTCCTGGATTTCTTATAAAGGTGATATTCTCTCACTTTACAAAACATAAATTCACTGAGCATCTGAGAATTAACAAGATTTTAGCTCATTAGTCGTACTCACATTTTTCATAGAAAGTGTTCAAACCCAGGTTTCTATTGGATTTACTATCTAACCCATAATAGGTGTCATTAAAAAACAACTAATGGTTGAAAAGTAGATACTGCAACAGATCAAAAGCAATTTTGCCAGAAAACGCAAGGATTTGAAAAGGTAAGAACACAAGAACATTTCTCTTTTATGCACCTACCAACCAGTTTTGGTATGATAAAGAAAATGTGAGGATCCTAAAACTGGGTAAGTTTTATTGGATGACATAACATAAGAAACTTTAGAAAAAAAATTATTGTTATAATTCTTAATATTTAAATGAATTCTCAAAACACACAATGTGGTAAAATAATGCCAAAATGCATTTTTTAAGGATTTCAGTTTGTTACTTCGTTTTGTTTTCCACTCAAGTTAGAAAATGAATGAATGCACAGACATGCACAGAGGTGGAACTGACTGAAAAGTAAACTTTTGAGCAAGAGGCTATTCTTACATTCTTGCAGCATTACCTCTTCCCTCATGCATAAATTCAGGACATTGTTCCTTTGATATGTAGTCACAGTGCTTGGTCCAAATACTAGCTTTTAGTCCGTGTTTGGTTGAGATTAAAAAAATGGCGTCTTAAATTGTGTTTTTACATATAAAAGCAAATGAATTTAAATGTTCTATAGGATACAGGAATTACATCTACTGCAACTTGCATTAGACAAATTGGAATTTATGCAGGTGGGGTATGTTTTACAGATATTTTAGATTAGCTGCTAATTAAAAAATAAATTTTCTTGTTTTACCACTTTCATTGACATCACAGACTTACCCTTTAAAATAAAGATAATGATGTCTCCCGCTGGGGCAGCACAATAGCTAAAACCCCTGCACAAGACTTTTGAGGATTTTTAATAATCAGTACATGGTTTCTTTGGATTTAACTCAGCTGGACATCTTTCACCAGTATATGTAGCATGGCTAGTTTGCATATTCTATGTTAGAGAGAGAGTTAATTGTAGTGGGATTATTTGCCATTTATTCATTACTCAGGCTATTTCTGTTGCATTATTCATCTTCGAACAGGATCAGGGGCATGTTTTAATCATACTGAATGCAGATTGACAGTGCTGTGTCACCACTCTTTTCTAATGAAAAGCCAGCAGAAAGATAGCCCATTTTTGTTTGGTGTTGCAAATGTTAGGGCTTGAACAGATTAAAAAACTGTCTATGTGCAAATATCACTGAAAGTTTAATGAAAAGAAGATGTTTACATGTTTTTTTCTTCTTTTTTCACAAAAGGAATTGAAAAACCCTATCTTAATGGACTGCTTTGCTTGTGGAGCAAGTTGCAATGTTGTATGCATTGCGGCAATATATTCAAGAAGCGCAGTAGGTGAGCTCTGTCCTTTTAATCTCTAATCCTTCCCCCCTCGTAGGACAGAGGGTGAAGGAGGAGACTATGGGGATCCGAGAGCAGAGAGAAGGTATCCTCACCTGGACACAGACTAGTGAAATGGCACTTCTCCTGTCTGTACTGAAGCTGTCACTACTGGTGTCTGGGTCCATGAGGCAGGCAATTTCAGCATTGTGGTGGGAATCGATACCCAATCACATCACGTTCACAGGCAGCACATCAACCTGAAGAGGCCATAGCGCAATTTACAGCGTATTGTTTTTGGCCCTGGGAGCAAACAGGCACTAGGAGCAATAGAAGCATCATGGCAGAGCAAGACAAGGCCTTGTCATGGCAATAACAGCCTTATCTCTGACCACAGAGGTACTCATACTAAACAGCAGAGCCAAGGAAGGCTAGGGAACACACAGAGTGCATAATGCCTCCACTGTTTAAATTTAGGAGGAGGATTAAGAATCATGGCCTTAACACAACTGAATTGTTTTAGGTAAGACCATTAAAAAGTTTATCTGTCACCAGCTTTATATCAAATGTTCTTTGTTATTAGTAATTAAAAATTTTATGACAAGACCCTACTAATATAAAAATTGTGTTTCGCAAACATGTGCGTACTCCTTTAAGGTTTTCGCAAGGTATCATGTTAAAACAACAAATGTTAATATGGAGTAAGATCGCTGTCAAAAAGTTGTATGCACAACATGAACATTAGTATTCGTATTTATATGTCAAGAAATTGATTGTACCCAAAATTCTGCTGAAATATTTGTGAGTCTGAGAGTACGAATTTAAAAGCTGTGAGTGCAAAGTCTTAAAAACAACAGACATTTTTACAACTACACACTCTTTTTACGACTGTAAACTTCTTTGTGGACATTAATTAAACTTTGTGGGTATGAGTAAAAACTTCTTACGATGAATTAGATTTAGATCTGGACTGACTAGGCCATTTCTAATTCATGAATTTAAATGATCTAAACAATTCTAATGTTTAGGGTTGTTGTTCAGCTAAGTGAATGTCTCCTCAAGTCCTAAAGTTTCATCCTTTACGTTAACGATCAGGTAGTAGTTATACACAACTTTGAATTGTTTGGTGACATTTTATTAACATATTTATTATCATGATATTGATCAGCTAGTCAGAATAATGTACATTAAAGTATGTGCTTGTAACATGAAAAGCAACTGCATATAAATATTTAAATACAGCAAAAAATCAATGGCTGAACATAACAGGAATTCACCAGTGAGCTGAAAACATTGCAAGTGGTATTAAAAGAAGCGAACTCTGGGGGGTATAACAGACTTATCATTCAGGGTAAAGAATTGTTTATCTGCAATTTGCATCTTGCCAATCCAACAAGTGGTTTCTATGCACACCTGCAATCACTATATGGTTCCACAGCAGGGTTTCTTGAATGGTGCCAGCATCCATGCTGTTTGCACTGTGTGGTGTATGGATCAGAGTAAAAATTGCATGGTTTTCTCTGGAGAAACACAGACTGAATGATCAATGTGGGCAAAGCCAAAGGTGATAAATATAGGTTTTTAACAAACATATAACTACAGTTTTGGCCTCAAACAGCAAATCACAATACTAAAAGGAAATTATTAGAATAAAATAATCAAAATCCTAGTAAAATAGTATAATAACTGAAATTATAGTACAAAATAACCCTTTTTGGAATTCTGTTAAATGCAGTACAAGAATGTGTTCTCATGACTTAGTTCTTTAATAGTGGATCAGTAACCTTATCAGGGAAGCTCAACAGGAAACAACCCCATTATTGGTAAAAATGTAAGACATATCACAGCTGTTTGATTGATGTAGCTACTCGACACAGAGATAAAGCCTCTACATCAGTCTCCACAACACAGGAAGACACAAAACACTGTACCTAAGATGGTTGTTATGACTACGTAATTCTTTTTAAATGGTAAAATTATATGGTGCAAAACAGACTGAGGCAAGTAAAGGGCATAACAACTAAATCATTTCCCTTCACAGTTCAAACCAAAGATCAGCTTCTTTTTGTGTGTTCTTCTTTGAAATGCAGTCATGATGTGGGTGTGTTCGTGTTAGATTAAGGAATCTTTTCATAAAACAAAGTCTCTTTTTTTACATGAGCAAAGTCTAATCCCTGTTTTCCTAATTACTACATATGCCAGTTAAACTCTTAAAAAAAAATTAAATGGCAAAGTGTTTGTAATGCTCTGCAATATCTTAAACATATAAAAATGTAATTACAAATGCACCTGTTTAGTCAGTGGGTACAGACTAGTTTCCAGTGTATTACCTAATTAATTTATTAATAATTTATATCAAAGTTAAACAGTCAAACAGAAGGAAATGTTCTTCTTCTTTTGTTCAGCACTTAGTGGATAGTCACAGCTTCTTCCACTGCTGTCACTTCCACCAACTTATGGCCTTGGGGGAGATGTAGACTGCAACTCGTCTCTGTCAATAGTCATGAAGCGATGCCAGAGACACTTTTTCTATCCGATTCCTAAACAGGCAGCCTACACCAGCAACATGAGCAGGACTCAGAGGTTTTACATCAAATGCATGCACGAACCTGCAAACATAGATAATTTTGGGACAGTCATCCAATATTCTGCTGCGGTAAGCTATTGAATAAATTCAATATTACATTCTATAATACGCAATTATGTCTGGGCAACTAAGAAATGAATGCTATTCTTTCTCCAGAATAAAATGTTCAACCTTAATATGTAGATACATCACAAAGCTGTTAAAACACATTTTTACAAGCTATCAATATGCAATTTACATTAATGTGAAATAAAGTTGAATATTAAAATGATTTCATCTATTTTGGGTTAAAAGATTCATTTTTTTACAAGTTCAAGTGAAGTACACAGCCTTCAAGTTCAAACCTCTAATGCAGGAAATTAACAATTCCACATTAAGTATTTACTATGGGTATAAAACACAAAATGGAAGTTATTAATTAGACTATTATCCATAATGCTTGATTTACCATGTGGACATTTAACATCTTTTTTTTTTTTTTTTACATTCAATACAACTAAAAATATGTTAATGAAAATTCAGAAAATGATTTAGCTATATTTACTTCACTAGAACTCTATTTTTGCACTGTATCTGTATTTAAAGAAAACTAGTATAAAACACTTAATGGGATCTCTAAATCAGTTTAACTAAATGCTTTAATTTTAATCATTGCTACTGCCTTTTGTAAGATGTACTTGATCCCTATTATTCTGGATGTTTCCAACATCTACTCGCCCTTATATTGCATATTATATAGTGATTAGACGCTTTTAAGGCTATTGTAAATGAAGCTATGTTAACAGCAAGAAAAAAATATGTCAGAAGTAAGTTAATTTAACTTCCTTTTAAAAATACTTAAAGTCATTAAACAAAGAGTTAGGTTGAGAGTCATTAGTGGGGTTGTTACAAGTCACTAACATCACAAACTCAATCAAACGTATCAAATACGTATCAAATACATCTTTATTAGGAAAGTATAGGTGTCTCTGTCAAAACTTCAGTCTGTGGCTTACTTACTGTAAATGGTTCCTGAAAGGAAGCATAAAAAAAAATCTAGGCCAACAATTATGAATATGAATAATAATTGAATGTGTTTAACATGTTTATTGTTACTGGAAGTAATCACATTGTATTGTGACCCGTCCAGAGTCCTGACCTGAATCGAATACAGTAGAGAATATGTTGATGGAGCTCAAGATTACCATGATGGTATGGACAACTTACAGCTTCTAAGACTTGGAGCTCCTTTCATAAGACAGACATTTCTAAATACCGGCAGAAATATGCGTAAACCTTGTCAGGAACTAAGAATTGAACTGCTGTAATACCAATGAAGGCTTTAACATTTATCATGGAAAAGGTAGAAATGATCTTTAAAATGTCATTTGTTTTTTGTAAAAATGTGCATTAAAACAGCAATTTTAATTTACAAATGTACACAACCTGCATACTTTCTTATATTTTGGCAGAGACCTAAGTGATTTCCAATTACAAAAACTCTTGTTGGTTAAATAAAAACTACATAAAAATAGAATCTGCCGAGTGATAAAATTATTTGAAGTTTAACGTAAGTGGAATAAAGGACGAAATTGAGTCCTGAATCTATGATTATAAAAATGTATTCTTTTATATTAATATCAATATGAGTGTTCATTTCAAGTCACTCCCACACCGTATCCAGTAAATCAAAGTAAAAGCAAAAACAAGATTATTTTCTGCTCTGGGGAACATTGTTTTACTACACAAGACTCAACCAACACATCTTAACTGAGAAGACATGAAGAGTCTAGAAAGAAACGGATCAGTGGCTTTGTGCTTACATTTCCATTTATAGATAGCAACAGCTAATACCTTTGCTCTGATTAAAAGCTGTAATTTCTCTATCTGAATAGCAATCAATAAATTCTGCACACTTTTGCACAGTGTGCAAGATGGCCAAAAGCAATGTGAATGTGCCTAGTATATCTGGATATCCAAATACACCCCACACTCCTTCACACAAATACACAAACACACTTTTTATTACCAAATTACAGACCGTCAGTCTTTTACCGGCATGTATGATCTCCACACAGAGATCAGTGATCGTGTAGATATATATAAATGTGCATTTTCATCATATCCCCTTGCCAAGCTGATTAATCAGCAGCGCATTCCCCTGCCAACCACACCTCATCCATATTCCTGCTGGTTTATTGCATGGGGAGTGGCTGGTAATAAAGCAGGATCGATATGCAAAGCTGGTCAAAACACAGCATGTACAACAGCATGCCACAAATGGGTAAGACTTGAGATGACAAGACAGAGAAGAAAGAAGGTGGTGAATGTTTGGTAGCACATATCTATGTTAGCAGCTCTCCTCAGTGATGACAAACTTAGACGAAATTGCAGCCAAAGAAAGATGATAAAATGACATAAGACCAAAGAAAACTCAAAGATTTGATTTATTAATGTGGAAATGTTATCCATATTTCCAGTTTTTGTTATGCAGCATGTTCATATTTTGAATTTGTATAATTATTATTTTTTTTTTTATTGAGAGCAAAATCTGTTTGGATATTTTAGTAAGTTTATTCTTTATTCTTTATTTTATTTTTATAATTTTTGTAATACAATATGACATGAGAGTAAAGAAATTTGAATGTTTGTCCTTACTATTTTGTATAACTTAGGTTGGATATATTTTTTAAGGAGAGCAAAATATTATAAGTTATTTAAGGTTTAATTTGATTTCTTCCGGAGTAAAAGTCCTGCCTGTTTGTATTCATATTAATGTCAAAAAAAGTTACATTTTAAGTTTTAAACTTTTAGTGTGTTTAATAAATGTCCTGTTTGGCCCTCAAACTCAAGTGTGTTTTGGATTTTGGCCCCGTGTGCAATTGAGTTTGACACCCCTGGCCAAGGCTATGGTGGTTGAGATAATCTGATCATTTAACAGCATGTTGACTAAACTTCGATACATGCGTACAGAGAATTTCTAATTGAAATTTCAATAAAGCCTGTTGAAAAATCCAGGAACAGAAAGCTAACTCTTTAAGCACCATGTAAGTCTGTTATATCCACACAGAGCAAAAACAGTTCATAAGTGCATAGCTGATTTGAACTGCGAAAGCCTAGCTGCAACATAACTTGGGAAATAGTACCTTTAAACCTTTGCGACAAGTAAACCTGGAAAGGCATCAAAGTTTTACTCTCCTTTTCATATCCTAAAAACTGCCAACGAGAATGGAGTGACAAATTTATTTCTCATCTGTTACATAAATCAAGGAAAATACTGTGAATGTCAGCTCTTCAAACTAAGAAATTCCCAGTGCTTTCTAAGCTTCGGAGGATTTCTTTAACAAAGTTTCACACAGGAGCGAGAAAAGAAAAGTAATTTCTTTGACAGGCAGACATTATGTGATAGAGAAGACTTTTCACTGCATTTAAGAAAGAGGCTCCAAACAACAAAGAGATAGCAGCTGTTTAAAAGGCCAATTTTCCAGTCCACATTGTCATTGTCACACTCTTAACTCCAAAGGCAGACATGCACTCTGCCATCAAAGGCCATTGATTTTCTAATCAAGAGCAAATGATGATTAAGGCATATCTGCCCCGTTATCTTTCCGTTTAAAATCCTCCTTTCTGGATTCAATTTGACATTGGCTGTTTTGCTACAGAGGAGAAACAGGACAGTCAAAGACAAAGACACCTTTTAGCGACAACGGCTGTTGTCATGAATGATTAAGGCTGGTGGAACAGAAAATGACCATCAACCCTTCTTCTCCCAATAGGTCATTGGGCGCTTGAATTGTAACCTTTTTCTGGCCTTATTCAGTTTTTATCCTTATTTCTCTACACAAAAAAGGGGGAAAAAAATAAATAAAACTTGCAACCTAAAGGTGTAGTAAATGAAACTGATGGCAAACAAGTAGTATTAAAGTTGTGAAGCTCTAAAATTTACTAGGGGTATAATATCAGATGTATTCACTACCAAAAAGTTTTGACCTTTCACGCTGGCAGGCAGTGCTGCTTTATTCTACAATTACAGACTTTTGATACACACATATCTATAATTTAATTCACTCTCATTTCTTAGACCTCTATGTGAAAATTTGGTACTTTCCTCAGAAACTTGCTGAATTAGATCCTATATCTATATTCTTCCCTCTAGTGGAGGATCTAAGTACTACAGATGGCCGATTAAATTTACAATCCAAGATGGCTGCTCTAATGCTGTTAGGATACTGTTCTATTTAAAACTTTATTCAGACTGAACTATGCTTGAATAAATACATTTTTTTCAGAATTTGACATTTAAGCCTACTTATTTTTATAAATAGAATTCACTGATTTAGTAGATTACAAACTATTTATTTAAATATTAGACATTTGCTCAAAGACTTTGACCAACTGCAGTTTTTTTCTTGAATAACACACCATATTACTCTTCTGTGAGCCTTTAAACTTGCCCACATGAGTTTTTGTGTGTAAAAAGTAGATTTTACGTAAATAACACCTGTTAGATGTAATAGTTGTAGTTCTTGATAAGTGGTGCATAAAAGTTAAGGCATGATAAAAAACAAATAAAATAAAAGCATTTGGCAGCACCAGGCTCCAACCTAGAGTAGGCTAGTCTGTTTGTGTCTTGCTCAAGGACATAATGACTGAGTTGGTCGGAGCAGAACATTACAGCAGTGATGATGGAGAAAAGTTAAATTGACTGAAAGCTTTACATTGTAACTGATCAACAGTGATGCAATGGTTGTGGGTCAACTTGCCTCCTTGTCAATTCAAAAACCCATTTTGTACCCAAGTGTTGGTACTTGCAACCAAATGCTCTAATAAAGAGCACTTCAATATTAAATGGGTTTTTGATGTTTGTGTACCACTACACCCCAACAATTCACACATGTGGGTAAAGCAGCTTTATTAAACTGTAGATATGGGGGAAACTCAGTAAATTCAGTTTTGCTACATGTATTCCCAGCTCAGTGCTCACCTTAATTCCCAAACATGGTAGCAATAAACAATGTTAAAAAGGTTGGGAATAAAATCCCCATTTCTTATACGTTGATAACATTAAGAAGTAATACTACAAAGCAGAGCTTGGTCACCCTACGGGTGCAAATGCTCATTTCTTAGTCGACTTCAATTATCCAAACTCTCTTCCCTGGTCGGTCTTCCCATGTATATGTTTAGCCTTTGTGCTACACCTGCTTGAGGATGAGGGATTAACTTCCATCCGACTCTCTAAGCTTGGTTTGGACTTTGGGTTTAGTCGTCCTTCAGGACTAGCCTGGAGCTCAGCTTAAGAAAGACACCCAAAGCCTTTATCACCTCTGCGGCTTCTCTTCCACACACCCTCTATTTCACCATTCCAGCTCAGACCGTAAACACTGAATTGGAGTGAGAAAGAATCAAAGACAGATGGGCATCATCAGCCCCTGACCTTCAGGCAATGTGAGCTGAATATGCAAAGCAATATGTTGCGTTTTTAAATGCATTGTTCCCATAGGGGAAGCAAGGGAACCGAGAGACAGACATCATAGATAGGGAGAAAGAAACACCTTATAAAAGAATCAAGGGCCAATATCTTTGATGAATAGGGGTCATTGTGTTACAGCTGTTCATACTCAATACTCAATTTTAATGAGTTATTACACCAGGAAGAATTTCCTCACAGACAAATAATAAGAAGCAAGGACTCTCATTTCCAGATCCATAATTTCCAGCTAGCAACTTATAAGTCTTCATCACACCTAAACCAGAACGTGATCAGAGGGTCATTCATAGTGGGTTTTATTCTCTGGTGAATTCTTGTTTCCTATTAGTGTTCCCACTCCATGATGTCACTATTCCTGCAGCAACTGTAAAGCAGAGCATCCATCATGATAGAAACGAGATAATTGTGGGATATCTTTGGCTGCACAGTGAGACCTAACTTGAGAGCAAGAGAAACTGAAGATGCAGGAGGCTATTGTGTTGTCCTGCCCAGACAGATTGTACAACAGAGGGAAATAGTGTTGTTTTGTCTTTTAACTATTTTTCCTCTATTTCTGATGCCTACATATGTTCTCAAAAAGTAAAGACAAAATTATCTCTCCAAGAATTTCTTGACCATACTGAGCAATATTGAACGTATTGTCATCTTTCCTTTTTAATGCCAGTAAACTGGAAAAGTGCCTTTAAGCACCAAACATGTTCACACGCTAGAAAATGAACTTCTGCACTGGTCATAAGTGTTTGCAACCTCTAACGAGGTTTCTATAAGAATTGCATTGTATTTAGATTCATCAATTTGCCAAATGAACTTTAAATTGCTTTAAGGCCTTGATGATGATAAATAAGCCCACAGCATAAAACTGCCACCATCAGCTTTTACTGTGGGGTGCATGTGGGCCAAAAAGTGTAATTTTTTTCACTTCTTTTGTTATGTTCGCGGTGCCCCCTGTTTATGGCTTTCTTCCAACAACAGCTTTATTCGTAGCTATCTTCCAAAGAGACAAAATTTGCAAAGTGAACAGATTCAGCCACCTGAGAGTACAATATCTGGAGCTCCTCCAGAGTTATGATAGTTTACTTGGCTGCTAGTATGATTACTTTTCCCCTTAGCTGTCCTGTCAGTTTAGGTAAACAGTCTTATATAGGTATATATGAAATTGTGGCAGGAACAGTCTGTACATTTTCAGATAAATTCAACGATGCTTCAAAAGAAATTCTAATATTGGGATGATTTCTGGTCTTCCTTTTTGGTTTTAGTTTAATTCATGATAATGTTCTCTAGGGTTTTTGAGGATATTACCAATATTATTACCACTGTTTTTATACTGAAATAAATAAATACAGTAAATGGGTAACTTTTGAATATAACTCCTTGTGCTGCATTTTGACATTGGCTTATGATTTTAACATTTTTTTACAGTCAATTCTGATTTTTGCTAAATGCAGGTAGATTATTTAAATCTCCAGAATCAAAAATGTGCAGCTATATCATTTGTTATCCCATCCGTTATCCCTAGATTGTTGAACAGTTACCAGTCTCCATGACTTCCTTTTCCTGTCCTTATCATGGAACACAATGTACCAATGTAACCGGCAAATTCACTGGGGCAAAAATTCTGTATTCTTATCGAGAGGTTTCTGTTGATTTTAACCTTAATCCTATCAGCTAATGTGAAGGCACTGATCCGCAGCTGTCTTGAAGGTTATCTGTGCATGTTACACACCCGCAGCATTCATTATTTACATAGCTGCTCCCCTGAAGCACCAACCACCACAGGAGGTGTAGATGGGAAATCTACCTCCCAATCTTCCAGTGACACATCCATATCTATACTGCATGGCTCACTGACTCAGGAGGATGTCATGTCAGGATTATCATCTATTCCCTAGAAACTTCATCATCATCGGCACCTGAAGCCCTGTCAGTGGATTGGGCTGGTGAGCCTGCCTTTTAAATCAGGGGTTCCCCAAATGTGGCTGCTCAAGGGACACCAGTAGGGAAGAGGGACTTGGAAGCACAACGCAAAGCAACAGTACTTCATTATTTGCTAGCTTTGTAGTTTTGGCCATTTGACCTGTCTGCCATGGAATATTTCACACTGATTATTCAGCAATTCATGCCCCAAGGAGAGGTTTCATACCAGCTTTGACAACCGATTCAAAGCACTTTCGTGTATTATTTTCATAGTTCAGAGATGTGGTTTTATGACCTACACTAGTTTTATCTTACAGGAAGAGGTTGATTAAAGTTATTCTCGTTTTGTCGGCGGTCATAATCTAATGAGCCACAGGCCCAAATAAGGACTGGAACCAAAATAATTTGAAATAGCACACAACCTTATGTTTTCAGAAAGTATTATACAACTAAAATACATATAAAGTGTTAGCATTTTAAGCATTTAAAGAGGTAATTATTTGCTTATAACAATGAAAAACTTGACTACTAAAACCAAAAAGAAAACCGATAACATATTTAAATACGTTTTGTTTGTTTTTTTCTGGAAAAACATGAATTCACAAATGGGGGTATAAATTGGCAAGGGGGCAAACTAATCTTGATTTGTGTAGGACAAAAAAGTGTTATTTTATGTTATTCAGTATATTATTAATTTTTGCATGTACTGGTGGTGAATGTGGCTACAGTGTAAAGCACTTTGAATGGTCAGTTTGATTACAAAAGCGCTATATAAGGGAAATCCATTTACCATTTATTCATTTTTGTGTTCTCTAAATTAAAAAGTCTTGGATTTCAAGCTGTGAAAAAAACTTGTTTTTAAGAAAAAAAAGAAAAAGGAAGAAGACATAGACCCTGCAAAGGGTCTATGTTTTAATTGTCTTGAAAAAATTGCAGAGACATCAGTGGGAGTATAATGCAACAAAATTAAGGTGATTCTATTTTGTTAATGTATAAATTACACATTCACCTAACACCCATTCACTTATCTGGAGTGGCATAAACGCATCTGCAGCTTAATGCAGCAGTTTCATTGGCTTATCCCATCATCCCATGGATAATTAATTCTAATGATACTTTTTATCTGTGACAGCCATTACGATAAACATCAATGCACAAACCCACACATGCGGATGTGTTATTGAGCGTAGACGTGACCTTTCTGGACCCCTTCGGACCTCCAGAGACATGTGTGAAAAACACGCTGAACACCTACGCCTACTATTTAGTGTTCAGAGGTTGATTTGATATTAGTGTGAAAGGAGTATTTATAGAGCAGCGCAGAAGCCTCGTTCCCACATCCTTTCACCACACTGAGCTCATTCCAGTCCAGACACTATTGGCAGACATGCTCACTCACTGGAAAAGCCATCATGTCAGCAAACTGGCAGAGGATAGCATGTTGTGCTAACAGGTTTGCATCACGGAACACAGTGCACTTCATTATACCAGTGACAATACGCTTTTGTTTTCTTTTGTTTTTTTAATGTGTTATTGCACATCAGCAAGAAGGGCGTCAGAAAATGTCATTATATTTTTATGTAATTTTTCACACTAGATACAAAAAACTAACTGTTTGGTTACATCAGTACACAACTGCAGCTATTGGCTCACACAATATGATGCAATGTTGAAAAATACTTCTAAGTCTGTGCATTGGGTCTAAATCTCAGTTTACATGAAATCAAAACAATTTCAAATGTGTCTGTGAGGGTGTTTATAAATGAATGAGAGGCATGTGCTCATTAACTATTTATAATGTGGGAAATCATGTTAAATTTGTATTGTTGCACTGGTAGCTAGAAGCTACTGCCTTGGTGGAGACTATCTGTTCTGACAATATATTTGGAAGTTTGGTTTAAGCCTTCACAAGTTCACACCCTTGTTTTGGACATTGGTGTTTCACCTCTACCTAGTAATGTACTACAAGCATATAAGTTCACATTTTGTTAAAATGTTCAAATCTCATCTGCAAGTGATTTTAAAGTTATGCAGTTGCAATAAATAAGCTAAAGTATGTATAAGGGCTTTCAAACGCATATATTTAGCAAAAAACAACAAGAGACCCCAAACATGCACAAAGAATGATGAACAACACAAAAACCCTGAGCAAAAGTTTGCATAAAGATTATGTACAAACACATTATATATGTGCCCTCACTGATCTAACAGTTTTCCATTAATTTTCCAGGCGTACCTCTATGGAGGAATCTTAATCAGCCTATAACAATTATTTCTTTCATCTTGGAGAAAATAATTTAGTTAAATGGAGATTTAGGATCAAGGTTCAGCCCGCCCTATTCTTTTGTTTAGTATTCATGCTAAGTATGGTAACCTAGTGTTGTTTGAATGAAATCAGTAAAAAAAATCTCATTAACTTAGCGCAAATATCTAACAAGAGAGGAAAAGAAATAGCAAATAAATTAAATATGTAAAGGTAGACAAACCATAAACCGGAAAGAAACCAGGAGAAAGCAAAACATTAAACTTACAACTCACATTCAATTTCAAAGTCAGCCTTCACAGTTTTGATGCAGTATTGTCTGAGACATTGAAGTGTTTCCTAAAGGCACATCTATGGCTATTTCAACAGTTTATCCTAAGAGGTCTGACAAATGAATGACTGCAAGCCTATGTTCTACTATTGTTTATCATCAAAACATGACTACTAAAAACTGTAAAACAAAACAAGGAAATATAAGATTGTTTTTATGTGATTCAAATTATTTGAGAAGTAAGGCAAGATCTCAGATCCTCTTATTGTCTTGATCCAGATAAAAAATCTATAGTCTGCTCTTGTAAATTGCAGCAGTTTTCTTCTGCCAATAGTAGTAGTTTGTGCTGTTGTGTCGGTTCAGAAAGCTGTGTCCTGAGGCACTGATAGAACAGTTAACAACTGTGCATGACATAAATTATTGTACAGTTTAGAAAATCAGTGAGGTATAAGACATTCCACTAAATATGATTGTGTCCTTGCCTTCAAGCAAAGTTGTTTGTGTGTGTTTTCTGAAAGCCGGAAGATTGATTCTGTTTTCCAACCTACAAATGTGCAGGTGTTTTATTAGCTGTCCCTTCTGTGAGACAGAGTCAAACCACAAAGAAACGCTGTTTCTGACCTCCCAGTTTGACCTATTCAGTATTTTGAGTGTAGCAAGGAGAAATGAAAAGTTCCACTTCACTTTCTCGGTTTAATACAGTGAGTAAAGGTATATCCCTGCATTTTCCTTACTCAATCAATCTAACTTGGTGGACCAAACTTGTTTGGATGCCATTGACTGAGTACCATCGCAGATTAAAAGGTAAATTATTAAGCCACCAAGTCCAGTTGATAAATGCTGTGTTGAAGCTCAATGCATTATAGGCATGTGTGGACCAGCCCTTCAATAGGATTTATTATGCATAGGCAGAGATAAAGGCCATTGATTGTCTCCAACAAGGTCACAATAAGGTCTTTTTTTAAACAGAAAGGTCTATCTCTTGTGGCAAAAAAAACCCTGACTCCTTTGGCAAATCTGTGCAATAGGTTTAATCAAATTTGCGGGTAGAAACTATAAACTTGCTCACGTCTACCATGGATT
>JAVLVB010000779.1:6140497-6171373 GCA_032876305.1 Orestias chungarensis | reverse complement strand
CACACACACACACACACACACACACACACACACACACACACACACACACACACACACACACACACACACACACACACACACACACACACACACACACGTATCTGCAGAAAGTCTTACTGGAACATCTCTTTTCCAGTTATAATCAATTCTTAAAATATCCATAACAACTGGAAACTCAATAGGCAGGAAGCATATCTTGAAGGTAAATATTTAGTTTGACCTTAAAGGGAAATATATTTAAAAAAATATGTATTTCAGGTTGTAATTACTATATGAGTACAAATTTTGAGTTTCCCATGTAAACGCTTTGTACAGCTATTGTATGTTATTTGTTGTCCAAAATTGGTATTAATGTAAAGTTATTTTAAACCAATGCACATCAAACATTTCTGTTTTGGTATTGATATTCCCATAATTACATAAAAAAAAACTTTGATTTTTAATTTTAAACAAACCAGAAGTGTTTTTGTCACTTTAAAAAAGTCCATATGGCCACAAAACTGATGAAGAATTTCATTTGTATACTGTCTGGCTGCGTGTCTCACATCATTGCCGACAAATAGCATAACCTAGGACATGCATGTAATGAACATAGTTGAGACCGTGCCCTATTCAGAAAGTGCATAAGGCAAACAAGCATTCATGCCTGAGGTCCAGGGGAGATTTCTAAGCATTTTCATTGTTAGATACCGTAAAAGCACTTTTACTCCTTTCTACTTATAGTATATAAACATGACTTTGAAAAATTCCCTGCAGTGGGAGAACAGCCGAGCCACTGAGGGTCCATGTTGCCTCATCAACAGAGATTTCAAAAGGCGGTGCAGAATTTCAATGGTGCTTCAAGGTTCTGCTAAAGGACAGGCTAGGGAAGTGGGGAAAAGGGGAGTGGAGGAGGACAGGTTATTAAAGTCTCTAGCAATACTCAACACACCAATGTTTTAGGTTGAACCTAGACTGCAAATGCCAAACTCAAACAAAGATGTATATAAATAAAGCTTTACCATTTATGAACAAAACATAACCAAAAACAAGGCAAGTGGTTATGTTGTGCCAATTACAAGTCCTGCACAAGCAGATAAAAGAGAAAAACTCAGACTTTTGTCACAGTTTGAAGAGCGTACTAGCAACCTCTGCTAAGTGTAAGAAAGTCAGAGTGCTGCGGTAGACATTTTAGCTATCTGTAATGTACATTCATTCCAATACGTTTCAGGTTCAGTGCTTTACAAGCTCTGACATACAAGGGATTAAACAAGCTGAGTATCTGAAAATACAGCACTGCAAATGTTGAAAGCAAAAATCCTATTGGTGTACTTTGTTCAATTAAAAACTCGTTCACCTCATTCATAAGTTTTATGCCATCCTTGTAATGTTTTTCTCTCTCTCAGATATAAAAAAAAAACATAATCCATATTCCGTAGTGTAGTTTTACGAAGTTAGTTCTGAATATTGCCCACAACCATCTCCCCTGTAGTGACTCCATCAACTTTGACTGGCAGAGACACTTTTCAAAAAAGTTGCACAGATCAGTTCGTGAAGACAAAATTATGCAGATATACAAAACAAAAACAAACTGAAGAGCAGAATGAAAAAAAACAACATATTTTATTTGGACAGAATTTGACAGGGAGAGAGTGAGTGCTGGAAGGAAGTTAAGCTGCTTTCTGGCATTCAGGTGCCTAAAGCACAACAGAGCAAAAGCACAAATTAGACTGAGTCACGATCGTCCTATGTATGACTTTCAAAAGAAAAGATAATTGGAAACAGCACAGGTTAAAATTTCTAACAAGGGCTTTAGAAGAGAAGCAAAGTGAGACTCTTCTTGTTTCAACCTTTCCTGTGCTAAAAAGGAATTTTAAGAAGTTGCTCAGTCCTGATTTCTGGGACCTGTGGGACAGATTATTACTTTCTTGTCGGCTTGGTTTTTTTTCAAATTCAAACTATGTTTATTCATGTGTAAACATCTTAAAGAGGACATGAGCTTCACATGAACAAAGGACTCAAGGACTTCCAGCAAAAGGAAAGTCTCTGGATCCTTCTGGACAAGGACACAACGAGCTGCCTGAAAAGGGGGGACTTTGAGAGGAAAAAAACAATGAACTTATAGGGGGATAACCTTTGATACTGGAAGACAAATATACTATCCAAAAGGTCAGTGTGACCTATGCAGGAGTTATGTTACAAAGTAAGATATATACACCCTTGAAAATGAGTATAAAAGGGGTTTTGTAGGACTCCAGATGGACCCATGTATGCTTGCAGAAAACAATATTAATAATTCAAGATTGTTGGTATTTTCTCTTAACACATATAAGTACAAAAGTAAAGCATATTTGATTTTTGAATGGATAAAATTTCACTCAGATTCCTAAAAAAAATCTTATGTTATGGAAGGACCTTTTTAACCAGTGAATATTGCTTTCAGGAAAAAAAAACAAAAAAAACTAACGCCTGTAGAGGGGTAGAACATAGCCCATTAAGCTCAGCACACACAGACATGAGAGTCTGCCAAATTCCAATATCCCTTGTCCCAGAGTCTTTGAGTTTTAAAGATGTCTAACATATGCAGTTGGATTGCTAAATATAACAATTCAACATAGTATGTCTCTGTTAAAAGTAGGTTGCCTGCAAAACGTCTCAAAACTGCAAGCATTAGCTTGGGACTCTCGCTTTAGCAAACAAAACAAAAAAACATTACACATTACTGTAAATGATTTATAACTGCAAGAAAAGGACGTATTTTTGTTGCTTTATTTATTTATTTATTTATTTTTTGCGGGGTTGTTATTGCTGCTGAAAACAAGGTCAAGATTAGCCTGTGTTCCCTGACAGTCAGGTGGTTTATTTAGATGAACGCTTGATATCAGTGGGATGTAGGGGCACAGCCATGCCTGGAGCTGTCCATCAGATGGAAAAGGGCATGATGGGCTGGGATCCAAACGGGCCTATAGAGAATCCCAGCCTGCTGTTGTTGCTGGCTCCTCATTCTCAAGAATCTTTAAAGATCAAAGACCAATACACAATAGGAGAGACAGTAAGACGGAGATGGGGATACAGAAAGATAGACCAAAGAGAGTGAGTAAGTAAAGCAGGAAGGATGCCATGAATCAGAAGAACCCATGTGGCCTTCCACTGATTAGGCCTCCTACTGAGTCCAAAGAACAGTCAAAGGGATTTCCTGGAGAACGTCTGTGAAACATAAACTCTTGAGTCAGGGCAGCTTCCCTCCATCCGGAGCCAGATGAAGCATCTTCCGATTTCAGCTCCATCTGAACATGTTACAGTTTGTAGAGTGGAAACAATCTGCTTCTTTGATACACTAAAAAAGATCCTCTGTCCTCTAAGGAATAGCCAATGCTATGCTTTCACTCTCTCAAATAAAAATAAAAAGAAACATGGTGCGCTTCTGTTGTTTTACCTCAGCAAAATACAAAATGGGACAAGCAATAGAGCTGAACAAATACGGAGGTTCGTGGAGCAAAAACTAAGAACGTCTAAAAATGGACAACAAAAATACAGCTGAAAGGAAAGTGCTCCAAAATAAGAGCTCAACCAAGCAAAGGCACAAGTTTATTGCAGATACCCATAAGGAATTACTGTTGATGGATGCGCTCAATAAGAACATAGTGTTGAGTCTAAAATGGATGTGATCAAAAAACTAGAGGTGATGGATAAAACGCAGAACATATCATACAAACTTTTTGAAATATGTGCTGCATCCTTAAGCAGTTTGGAAATTATCTAAACTTGAAAAACCATTGAAATTAATATTAGCCATACTGGATGCATGGACTGAAGTTTAATGGTCTATCTTAACTGTCCATATTAAAATATGAATTGAAGTTATTTATAACGGTCATTTTATAATACAATGCCAACTCATATGATCAGACCCCTTTTTATACGCAAAACTGCATATTTAAAAGTTGGTCCTAGAATGTTAATGTATGACTTTTGATAAAAGTCTTCCCAACACATTCATGTTGTTTTTTAATGAGTGAATGCATATAAATTGTTAGGAAAAGACAAAAAAGGTTTATGAATATACATTTAAATCAACTTCAAAATACATTTTTTGTGATAGGTTTTTAAAGTGATACGATTTAAAGGTAATAAATTGAACATATATATGTTTAAAGATATAATTTACCAAATTACCATTTGCAATTACACAAGATTTTTTTATTTTTTTTGACATATTGTATTGTTTAAATCCTTTTCAAGTCTTCCAATTATTTGTTGATTGAGCTTAATAGGATGTTTTACAATTGTTAGGCTTATTTGTTCTTTGGTCAATGCTATACAACTGAAAAAAAATGTACACTATTATAAATTATGTAAACACGAACACCATCTAATGCCTGAACCTATTAAGCTGATGTGTGAGTCTTAATAAAGTGTGTTTTTACATGTTATGTCTTTTCTTTAGAAGGTTTTATTTATCTTTATAAAATATGTTTTTTTCTTGACATACACCATAATTTTGATTATAATAAGTACATTTTCAGCAGGGATGAGAATGTTAGTTGTCTTCATGTATTCATTTCTGTTCAGCCTGTTTTGATGTGTAGCCAGCTTGTTATCCTGTAACAATGCCTAATTATATACAAGTTTCATACATATAATTATTGATTTGAGGTAATGCAGAGAAACAGAACCTAACCATAATACTGACTTCACCCAGCTTGTTTTTTAGTTTAGTGCTGATTTTAAAGTTTGACCTTGACTCCTCCAAACTTCAAACAGTGGCTTCTTGCTATAGTGGACAAATAGTTCAGCATAAAATGTTTTATCAGGAAGACATTTGGCTTGACAATGTGGGCAGCTGCATTTTTCCCTCATGTTTGAAATGGGTATTTTGTAGTAGCACGTTCTCTCTTGGTTGAAACCCTCTCAGTCAGTGGAAATGAACAATTTAAACACAAATCGAAACTGGTTTTTGAGTAGGCAAAGCAGGCTGACATTAAGCTTTCTGGAATGTCATGACCTCGACTCTATTGAAAATTTATGGACTATGCTTAAAAGTGGGGACTCTGCCAGGAAATAAGCAAATTTACATGAGCTCTTCGAATTTAGACAAAAAAAATTCATCACATTATCGTTGCATCCAGAAAAAAAACGCTTAAATAAGTTAATTTAAAAATGTAACCAACTGTAAATCTTTTCCTAAACTTATTTTTACTGCCTATAACAAATGTCATAAGGCGATGGGTGGAAAACAAAGAACAGTCCATCGCAGAGCAAAAATTGTTGTCGATTCACACTAAGCAAGTGCTTTCAGAGACAGAGACAGGTTAATGCATCTAATCTTTACTGTATATAAAAAATGTGACTGTCAAATTGTTGTTTACATGTTCTAACTTGCTAAAGGGTGCAGAAATCCTGATGAAAGAACGGTTCAATTATTTAAATTAAGTTGCGTTGCGTGGTTTAACAGTAGAGGAGCCAGACAATATAGAGATTGCAGTAGTCAACGCAGCATCCCCTTGTTTGAATCTGAGTCCAACACCAAGTGCTGCATGTCCTCCCCTGCTCTATTTATCTCTGGCCTTCTTCCTGTCTAGCTACTGATTAGTAAAGACCACTAGTGCCTGATATTTATAGATTGCGTCTAATTTGAAACATTTGCAATTTTGTAATCCTGTTTAAACCATAACGTTTGGCATTAGTGCAGAAAATCTTATCTGTCGAGCACCAACCTTGTCTGAGACGCACAAAATAATTTGATTTCCTCCTCACGTATTCCTAGATGTAAGCTTGTAAAATCAGATTGCTCAGATGTTATTCCAAAAACATTACATACACTCACTGAACAATAAAGCACTGGTCATGAACAATACTTTTGATCTGAAGACATATGCATAATTCAGAGTATAGTAATTTTATGCTTCAGTATTTTAGCAGAGGCTTTTTTTTTGCATGCCGCAATTTCCAGATGCATTTGTGACAAAATGTTAAACCACTTCTTTGTATTCCACAGGGTAAATATGACTAAAGGCTAAAGCTGATTTTAATTTTGTTGGCAGTCAGTCTCTATGCATCTTATTTGAAACTTTACTTTTTGTTCAACTTTGCCCCCCCATTTTATAATGTACCTCAGCTTTAAGCACAATAAAAGGTCTGAATTTTTCTTACGGTTTTGGTCCCTTTGATGTCATTTCTTTGTGTAAATAATGAGAAAGCATTTCCCATGAATATTCTTAAAGTGATTTTTCACAAACTTTAACTGCTTTGGTCTGTTCACTTCAAAAAGATTTTCCTTCACCTTTAGGTCAAGGGGGAAAAAAATTAATAAAAAATTAATAAATCAATTTTTTAGGGTTGACTATTTTTTAGTAAACTGACTGGTTTCACTTTTAAATTGTTTAAAATAGATTTATCAGCTTTTTATGACGTTAATGCAGATTTAATTTAATTATCTAGTTACAAATGTGGATAAGCTATTCATCTAGCAGAAAACATTTGAAATTATTCCCAGAAACACCAGGAAAACAAAACACCACGTTGGGTTTATCGAACACAAATAGATTCAGAATAAATAACCATTTAAAAAAACATCTCAGCATGTGTCTATGATTTCCAGAGTTCAATGATTAAATCAATCCAGAAAGGTATCATAGTAAAGGATAGGATAATATTGCCATTCAACTTTTCTCATGACAGAAACACTACCTTCATTCATGTGGACGTCAACTATATATGGGAATAAAATAACAGTTTATTGAACCGTAGATGCGCACATCAAATGCAGGACTCATTTTCCTTTATCTTGTAAATAAAGTTAAACTCCATTACAAAAACAGTTCTGCAAAGAAAATTCCTGACCAAGCGATTCAGAGAAAGGCACAGATCTTTCCATCTATACCTGAATAGCTTTGCAGCTCAGAGAGCACATGAGGGAAAACGGAAAGAGACGGAAGATAAGAGAAAGGAGGGAAACCGGAGGAAGTGAGAGATGGGGGAGAAATCGAAGACACAAGCTGGGTTCAATTTAGAGGCTTCCCACAGGAGGTGAAGTGACCTGTACACGTTACAATAGAGGTCATGCAATTTTGAGTGGATACCCCTGTCTTCAGAGGATACCGAGGACCCCTGCCTTGACGAGCACATCCGGGGGGGAAAGGAAAAAGGTCCTTGCGGCATTCAGAACACCCCGAATAACCTGACTGGTGGGTTCCCATTACAGCTGCCTCACTACACCGTAGCGTCGCAATTGACACTTCACAGTACGCTACAAAACTAGCAATCAGTAAAGCTATCAAGCTCACAGGACGCAACTATGAAGTCAGCCATCCATTGAAACTCTACAACTTCCTTATTTCCCTGTCTACTACCATAATGTGATGAGGAATAAACGAACAAGGAAATGAATCATTTAGTATACTGTAATCAGTTGGAAACTGTTTAAAGCTCAAGAATAGATATAAGCCTGGATGTTTTTGAAAAGCTAACAAAATGCAAGAATGTGTTTTTATTGAAGGAGTAAATATTGGCATTTACCCACAAACTACCAATTAAGGGTTTAAGTAACAGGCTGAAAATCTGAAAGATTGAACAACAAAAAAAAACTGAACCTTTGCCTGAAATCCTCTTTTGTAGATTCTGACTAAGACCCACAAAATTCCGCTTTCAGAACATGTTCATGAAAAAAAAAATTCTAACCTTGAATATTAAAAGAAACAAAAAAAAAAGAAATGACAGCTAAAAAATAAACAGAAGGATGGACAAGCATGACCTTTAATTTCCGCTGATTGCCCCAGAGAAGTTAATGAACGCTTCTGTAAACATTTGCAAATGGTGGGAGTTATTTTAATTACTCTCCTCAGAGAAAGACGTGCATAGCAAAGAGCTCAGATGAAGATAAACATTTAATCAAGCATGACCTTGTGTTCGATTAGGTGAATGTCCATTAAAAACTACACTGTCAGTTTAGGTTCTACAGTGTAATGACCAAAATGTAACAGAATGGGCAATAAAATGTCCAATATCAGCTTTTTGGGTGAGTTGTAAGTTTCTAAAACAAAGCTTCTCTAATCCATTAAACAACACATTTTAATGAGGTCAGGATATTCTTACGGGGATGCCCTAGCTTCTGCACTAAAACTGTCAAACCAAACACCTCAAATACACTACAAGGTCTGAGTTGTCTCATTGTTAAACTGAGCAAGTATTCAACGCAGTGTTATAAATAAGTGTGTAAATGATTTATTGAAAGTTTTAAGAGAAAATGTAAAACATAACCAGGCATAGGCGTTTTGTTGTATTTTGTAGGGAGAGCTTCTCTGTGTTTTATGTTATTCTACAAACAAACATTTCTCTCATTCGATGGGAAGTTATTATTTTTAGCTTCTCTCTAATATTTGTATTTAGTAAGCACAGCTACTGGTATGAATTAAAGCTGTAGTGTTATTCTAGAACTAGTTACCCTAAAGGACTTACTCTACTAATAGCTGTGATCAGCAAGGAGTAGTACTTTAAACTTTAAAATTGTCTTGTAAAAGTAATTGCAGTACATTTTGTCATTGTACTGCATTAAACCGTATATAAACTTTATACAAACAGAGAATTTGTTTTATAAACACAAATATTAAAAGTGTGGCATGATGTTGTGTTTAGCTAGCCTCCCTTTCCTTCTCATCCCTTCAACAAAAAAGCTGCAAGTGTTTTGGGGAAAGCCTCTGCAAAAGAAACCTTATAAGTATATGTGAAGATCTACTTTCAAGTCATAGAAGAAGACATAGAAGATTGCCTCTGACAGTAAAACAACACTGCAACATAGAAGTAAAATGTTTCGGGTTTTTTGTTTTTATCTTTTGGTTTATCTATTAAACTATAGTCGATAAAAACATAAATGGATCTAAAATATATCTGCAGTTTTAGGATATAATAAAAAATTACTTGCTGTAAAATGTTCTAACAGACTAGAGATAGTAATTAAGCACAGCTTTTCAACAGATAAAAACTGCCCCTTTGCAAACTGGATTGAGATCCTTGTAGTGGTATCTTTTTAATTCAAAATTAAAATGCAAAAAATGAAATAAATAAAAACGAGACATTTCTTTATCCGAGGAACGGAAGCCTTATAAAGGAAATGATAAGATATTCTCCTGACTGGTTGTATTCACAGAAATGATGGATGTGTAAAATGAAAATAGTAGAGCCCAAGATAGCAAAGTGGCGTAGAGGCGGTTAACAACAATTATGTTCAAGTCAGAGATAAGAAGTGAATGATAGCACTGCGCTGCATCCAGTTGTATTTGTCGTTATTGCATCTACCTTCTTACAGTGATACTGTAGATCTATCTGATATTATCCTTAATTTAATTTGTTGTGGTTTTTGATCACTGCCACCCTCGCCTGTTCAACCTGGCTGCCTGGTGAGTCCTCGGAGTGTCTCTGCTGGCTCTCCTGCTCTGTCCTGAGGGGTGGCATATTGCATGTAGGCACCACGCAGTGCTGCTGCTGGCATCGACGTGAGGGAGAGAGGATTATTCCTGACGACAAGAGCATTAAATGTGTAGCAGTCCGGTGGAGGTCTGAGCTGATGCTCTCGTCTGTTTCGGTTCAGCACCAGTTCAGAACCAGCTCCCTCAGAGCTGAGAGTAGGCTCTCAGTACTCAGAGCGTTGTCCCGTTTATTAAAGGCTGAAGGTGTCACACCAGCTTAGACCCAGTGTCCTCCTTCAACCAAGGCTTCATGGTGTACTACTCTGCCACTGCTTCTTAATCATTGTGCTTTGAAATGTAGCTCCGTCTCTACAACTGAATACTTTTCTTGTTTGTCCAAGTTAAATCTCTTATTAAAAGCATATAGTGTTACATAAACCTAGTGTCTAACAGCAGTTGATCCCACTCAGCATGTAAAACTCAAGTAGCAAAACATCAAGGCAAAGAATTGCACTGAAAAATGGTAGATAGTGAAATTAGACTGTAAAATCCTTAAAAAAGCCTTAGAAGAGTATTTATACCCCTTAGACTTGTCACATCTGTCGTTTCTACAACCATCTTCACAAGTTACAGGATAGGGCCAAACAAGTACCACACATTTGTAGAGTTTAAACAAAATTATATTTGGTTTACAAAAATATTTAGCAAAAAAAAATCTAGTAAAATCTGACTTCCCCTGGGTTCAGTCATTATCTTGCTTTTAACTTCTACATTAAGTTGAGGTAATTTTTCAAAAAAAACAACTCAAGCTACGTCAAATTAGATGCGTAATAATTAGAATCAGAAATGTTGACTGTAAATTTCAGTTTGATGTAGCAATGAACTATATCTCCCAAACAGATTAACAGCACACTTATTTTGTTCCCATTTGACATTTGGGACGTCTCGGGAATATGTTGGGACATTTCTGTTTATTGAACCCATAGCATTTTCCTTTGTGATACAGACCAAGCAGGCCCTTCTTGTCATCGTCTATGATTTATTGTCCAACTGTCAGGTTTAGAGACAGCCAAGTCTTAATAAGTTAAAGCCGATGTCTAGTTGTTTAATACTGTTTTGTCACTGCTCTAATCTTTGACTCAACCTAATGTATGTGTTCCACACACTTCTATGCAGAGACAAATTTAAAAAAAGATGGACAGCATTTACTAACTGGGTGACTTCTGCAGGAATTTCAATTGATTGGATTTAATTTCCGGGTAAAAGAGTAAAGGGGGCCTAAACACAAACACACTTTTCAGATTTATTTTTTCGCCACAATTTTATTCCATTTCACAACAATGCCCAATTGTTAAAGTTAGTAAAATGTTGAAATAAATCAAATGAACACAAACTGAAGGGGTATAAATACTTTTTTTAAATGAAGCTGAAAAAAAATATATATTTCACTGTAGACAAAATTACTACGTTTGGATACACCATCTTTAAACGATAATAGATTAAGCAATGCTAATCCAACATGAACCAAATAGATAGAGGCTATCTTAAAAGTACTTGAAGGTGAAATTGTAATTCTTGAGAGCAACTCCAGTCCTGAATTCGAGTCCAACCGAACAACGAGCCGACTCTTTTTGATCCTGAGAGGGATATAGGTCTAAAGCCTTTTCTGTGTGAGATGTCCTCCTTTAAAAAGATTCTAATCTCAGCCGAAACGGCTGGCAAAATAGAGGTTGTTGTGCTGGAGCACCAAGCAGACAGTTGGCTTCAGACCTGAGGGGAATGCTGTGAAGGTTTCGTTTGTACTGTCTCACCAGAGAGGCATAATGACATCGACGGCTGAAAGACCAGTTACAACAACCGGGGTAAATACAGACTCCCCTGAAAGAATTTCTGTTTGCTTGCTTACTGTAAGCTGTGCTATCATCTTGTCACATATTGACAGATAACCAAAATCACAGCAAATGTCCTTGATAATTGCAACAGGACTGCTACAAACATCACCCTTTGTTTGTTTCATTCAATGCAGGGTTGTTTTTGTTTTTAAAAGACTGGCCGTAAATTCTATATTTCTCACCATTCAAAGGCTTCCAGCAAAAATCTATCTTGCATGATTCTTGTGACTCACTGACAAGATGCCATTCAACCTCTCCCCTGAATTTTGATTCGATTGGGTTTATTTAATTTTCCAGTAAATGATGAAAATGTATTCCTGAGGACTTCCTTAAAATTAAACCCCAAAGGGGACTCATGAGGTGGGTGGAAACGAATAGCTCTGTTTCAGCTATACTTCAGGTCACTAATAATGCCACAACCCTGGCCTCAGTCGCCTTCAAAAATTACTATGTAAGTGTTATGAGAAAAAAACAAAAAAACAACAGAACTACTGCAGATTTGAAAATGAAGCGGCTGCAGTCAAAAGTGGACAGCGGTACAGAGAAACAATAAATGTTTTATGAATATTCCTTCATGCAACTTTTAAGCATTTTTTTCTCTCATGTCAGGAATTCTTTATTGGATGTTCACCATCACTATAAATGAACTGTAACTTAAAATAATATAGCAATGCTCAATATTAGGGATGTCCCAATCCAGTCCCAAATATTTTTTTTAATGCTATGTATGTAAGAGTTCCTCATTAAACTTAACGTTTGGTTATTCACCGAAAACATTTTAGCATATGCCTAACACCCATTTATTTTACGCAAGTCATTTTGGATTGAACTTGGTTCTGAACACCAGACAGGCATATCAAGAAATGTGCCTTTCCTTTCCAGAAGTTATACTTATGAGTATTTAAATGCATACTTCTTCAGCTCCATCCAAAGAAAAATAACCCCAGAGCATGATGCAACCTTCACCGTGTTTCACTGTGTTCATAGTTTTGTGTAAGTGATGCTTAAGATGTTTGGCACCTCATCAGATGGTGGCAAATCTTTGCCAAAGATTTGTAAGATCAAAGCCAAGAAAAGATTCTTTCTTTGGGAGAAAAGGTTCCTTTAACTCACTGCATGGCTAAAACATATGGAGAACATGAACGGTGGTTCATACAAGTAGAACATGAGTCCTTGTTTAAAATTGCTGAAGCTCCTGCAGCATTTCTGCAAAGTTGTAGAAGTCAAGAAGATTTCAACTGGAAGTGTTAAACTTTATTTCTGGTGTATCATATTCAAAATAACTGACTTTCAAATGCTTGGTCATGTCTCAGACATGCTGGACTTGGATTTTTTTTTCTTAATCCAAAAAACCACAGCTGGAATTTCCTCTTACTCTTACATCTTACTCCAATTTAGTGACCTGGCAGCTCCCTAATGAGAAAAAAAACAAAACTTTTGTTTTGTTTTTGAATGTTCTAATATTTTAAAGTGTGTACAGAGAAAGAGTAGAGCAATGAAAAAAGTAAGAGAAGAAATATTTTTGTAGAGCAAATCTATGGCCTCTGACTGAATGAGTTACTGTAGCTCCTACTCTTGAACATGTACCCTTTGCTTGATATCCCGGAAGACTTTTGATATATTTTTTCAACAACTAAACTACTCTAAAGCGGGTCTATGAATAATCTCACCCTTCTCAAAATCTCATTCTCTTTGTCTAAGTGTTGTTGATAGTCCTGACTTTACCTAGGGTTAGGAGATTGTGACTCCAACACTAGTGTGAACACAAATTCATTAATTTTATTGTGGCTGTATGTTTTGTACTTCCCCACCCTGACTACCCAATACACCTCTTTGACAAAAAATGCTAACATGAACAACTCAGTCTGCTGAATAATCAATTAAAGACACCTTTCCGCAGGTTGGCATTCTAAACTGAATTTGAAAGGATTTTATAATAACTAGGTTCAAAATGAAACTCGTGCATTTAAATTTAAGTCTGTATGTATGTAAAAAATTTTGAATTTGAAAAGGAATCATCTTTTGTCTAAGTTGAAAGTGAATTGAATCAATATCAATAAGCTGAATCAACCTAAACTGAAATGCAATGTGTCGAGATAGATTTTATCAACAGAAATAAATTCAAATAAGCTCCCCGCTCAATCTCTATCTATGGATTAATACATACATCACAGCAGGTTTAAATATTATACACTGTTTCTTAACCTTTGAGCTTCGGACACATTTAATAAAGAGTATCCTGATACGAAAAATATTCTGAAAGCACATAATAATGAAACAGAAAAGAAAGAAATGTGATGGATAACTTACAATAATGCACTAGACGACTCAGGTTTCTCAAACATCAAAAGGGGGAAATTAGTGCATTAAGCCTGCTGAGCTAGTGCCAGAAATATGCACAAAATTGATGAGGTGTCACTTTCACTAAGAGTCACACAATTGCACCGACAAGAGCCTCTCCGATCCCACCCCTTCTGCCTGTCTGCCACCAGTGAGGTGCAAACACTCGGATCTACATGGTCTGCAAAAAAAAGGAATGTCCTTGATTTTAGGAAAGGTTACCTCGCTTTCCTCGGCCTCTGCAAACATTGTTGGCATGCATAAGTGTCACCAAGAAAGCTGCCTACTTGGGTCATTTGTACCGCTATTTCCCATCAGCAGGCCGAACGTCCGCAAAACAATCTACAGCCCAGTGACAATACAGCAAAATGATTTCACTTGGTATTAGATGACGGCGTACGCTAACAACTGTGGCCGACAGCATTCCCCAGCAAATGCTTAGACTTACATTTTGAGATCAATTTCAAAGCCTTGTTAATTAATTTAGACTGCTGGCAGCACAATGCAGGTCAAACAGGGCAAACAAGTTACAACATCAGCCAATTAGAAACACACAAGTGTTTCACATTTTCTTCATAACTAGGGCAGGTCTAGTGTGAGCCCAGACATGACAGATGGAAACTTACAGACGATGGAGGAGACTGCGAGTGATTTAAATTATAAAGAGCGTGGCAAACTCCTTTTGTGGTAGGAAAGACCTCCATTGTTTTATTTTGCAAAAGAAAAGGTAATGTTTTAAATTATTTCCTAAATGAAGGGAACAACAGAAAATCAATGGGAAACAAATATTCACTCCCTGCAAATGGCAGACCATCTTTTTGAATATCCTGTTTCATAAACACAACCCCTATCTGGTGCCTTATCATCTGGTTGTTTTTCAGTCAATTAACTTTCATCACCGCAGATGACTGTATTTATATGGCTGCAATTTGTTAATCCCCAAAGCACGGATGGTTGATTTTTTGGGTATGGGCCTTAAGATTTGTCACTGAGTGTATTTAGGTCTAATTACGGACAGTTTTTTTCCTCTAAAAACAAGAACAACACTTTCATCCATCAATAGTGGAAATGAAAGTAATAAATTCATCAACCTATCCCTTGAGAAGAAGAGCAGCCTGACAAATGAGTTCTGAGGCAAATGCAGCAACACAAGTCCCTGTTTGGGAATAGCAGTATAACATGTTTAAAACTTATGTCTACTTTCTCCTAGGCTTACACAGTCTAAGAAATATATATGTTATTAGGTGAATAATTCATCGTAGAAACTGTTAGAAACTATTTCATTTACTTAAACATATTTGACTGTGTATGCACACCACTGTTAAAATGGATAAACTGACAAATCTAAACCTTTTTGCACATGTAAAGTAACATTCATCCTGCTATTCAAAGACAAACAAATATGACCGGCCACAGCACAAGCCGGAACTCTCTCCCCCGGGGGTATGTTTAGTTATTTAAATATTCTGAAAGTGTGGATTCTAATCTTTCTAATGACTTTAAACACATTTATGCACTGTAAAAAATAGTCCGAAAAAAATAATCTACACAAACTAGATCTGCAAGCTGAGGTTGTTAGCAAAGGCTGTTATTTTATATTACTCTGAAAAAGCCCAACCCCATCCTAGACTGTCTACAGGTTAGAGCAAGTTCCTCAAACTCCTTTTCATTTTGGACCATATCAAGATCATGAATGTCCTCAAAAGGATAGAACTACCCAGTAACCAACTGTTAAAATATTAATATAAAGCTGTCTTTGCATAGGGCGAATACTGATATAATATTGAATATCTTTCCAGACTAATGCATTCTGGCAGAAAACTGAAAATGAAAACTGCTTTGATTTAGATTTCATAAAATAATATATAAGCTGACCATCAAGGCTCATTTTATGTGATTGTAGAGTTTACATATTTCTATAAATTATTAGCCATTTTGTGATTTATTAAATACATATATTAAATTAAATTAAATTAAATAAAGCTATTAACAGATGCTGAGGTGTGTGCAGAGCAATATAAGCAAGCAAAGTCCTAAAATACAAGGAATGTGTTTCACTGAGACTCCAGTTTTATCATTCAGAGTAAAGACCCCATTCAAAGGATTCGGATCGTTTGTGAACTTCTGTTGTATCCGCTGGTAACTATGTTCTGAAAGCAAAAAAAAAGTCCTGACACTCACCCCACGCTCTCTTTATGCTGCTACAGAATCCAGCATTTACAGAGGAAGCTAAACTTGTGTATCAGGCTGGGGTGTCTTTATCAAAGACACCCAAGCATTTTTGAGGGGGATGTGGTGGCGATGTTAAATAGCCATGTGTGTTAAACTTATTGACTAATAACCAACAACAAACGCATCTGAACAGCCAAATGAAGATCCGAATATTAAGCATACATCTTTTATTTTACCCCCACCCAAGTGGCTGTTTAGATACTGTGTAAAACAACATACATTTAAAAACAAATCCTTTTGTTTTAAAATCTCCAACACAGCTATTGAAAGCATTGGGGTCATGTGTTTCATTAATTCGATTACTTTATTTATTTTTTTATAAATTGAGCGTTTTTCGTGTTTTTTTTATGTCTGCTATAGTGCCTAGTTCTTACGTTTTCGATAATGTATCACAGATCTGTTGATGAAATAGAATAGAAGAATGAAAAAGAGGCACAATAACCCAGTGGCATGCAAAATTTGATTCAAATGTTTTGATTTAATTCAATCATTCAGTCTGCTTTATTAGGAGATTGTCAGAATACCACATGTGGTCCGGCCTATTTTACCTTGCAAAATTTTTCCAGGTCTCTCAGATCGTGAGGATATATTTTATCCACAACCCTCCTCAAGTTATTCTGCAAATTTTCTGTCCAAATGAGTCTCCTGTAGCAACCATTCAGCTGTTTAAGTGCTTACTCCTGCATTGTGTGTACCTTTAGCTCTGCCCATGAGCTTCAGTCCCCAGCTGAGCTCCAGCTCCAGATAGCCCCCTTCCCCCACACAGCTACCGCCAGACTAGTAGCAACAATTAGCAAACGCCTGATGGATTTGTGCAACCGTATCCTGAGTTGCCATTTCCCAAAAATAATACTATATAATGTAGCTCCTTTGTACAGAAAGATACAAGGCTCCTAAGAACAATTGTAAAGGGCATGGAGAAGGAGCGTTACGATAACGTGCTGAAGTGTTAAAAAAGAGAAATTTAAACACATCAGGATGCAAAGTGCTTTTTCCGCTTTCATTTTTTTACCACAATCCTGACATTTTACAATGGTTATGTCCATTTTAGAGCAGTACTGTATATCAGTTTTTATTTGAGATTGACCAATCTTTTACTGACAACATCTTTTAGCCTAAGACCTGCCAATTCATCTTTTTCTTTTACAAGAGATTATAACAAATATTTTAGATAGAAAAAAAGGTATTAGAAGATTGCTAAACTTGCACAATTGCATCAAAGTGTATTAAATCACATTTGCCAACCTCACTGCCTGGCCGGTTGTTGGGTGCAAAATTGTTTTCATTGTATCTCTGCACTTAAAAAATGATACTAATACTTAAACCCACCTATGGTGGTCTAAATCTTGAGGATGTGCAACACACATATCTCTATGTAAAATGCAATATGCCGTTTTGCTATGCATGTTAAAAAGCCACAAAATGTGCTTCCGTAAAGACAAAAAGAGACAAGCAAAACACACATCTGACAACGATCCTGATGTGAACTAAGTACAGAGGGACTGTATAGAGGGAATGTTATGTGCATTTTTGCATTTTGCGACATTCTACCTCACATTTACAACATAACTGCAATCATAGCAAAGGATTTTGTAAAATACAAAAAGTTGCCATTCAATACTAAAAAAATAGCTATATTTTTAACACCATTTCACTTGAGATGTTTGTCACAGCTTAACACTGGTTTCTTAAAAAGCCCCTTGAATTGCAGTAAATGAGATAAAATAACTTTTTTAAGGAAAATACTGAAAACAACAACTCAGAAGTAGAAGCAAGAGATAAAAACATCACAAGCTTACTGTTATTATACAACATACGTTCACAGGAAGCTGATGCGAGCAGCATGTCTTCACCGTTTAGGAAGCCTTTGTTGGATGGAGTCGCTTAACTTTGTTCTGAAGAGAGTTCACATGACTTACAAATCTGTTTAAAGATGGCCTCTGAGAGCATTGTGTCTGCTGGAAGGATATCGCCGCGCAGAGGTGGATTTAGAAGCAGGACTGATAAGCAGACGTGTCCTTACCTCATTAGTGTTCCACCGGTGCCTCTCCTTCGGCAGCGACGTGCATTTCGGTAGACATTCAAGCAGCTTCTTGGGCAGGTATATTTTCAAATGTCCATGTTCATCTACAAGAGCCAAACAGAAAAGAACATTAGGCACAGGCTTCATATCTTATTGACTCACTCGTCTCCCCTCCTTATCTTTCTATCAGTCTCTCTGCTATAAAACGCTGACTGTAAAATAACTATACTGATAACTATAATAACTATATTGATTTGCTTTAGTTACTCTGTTCACAAAGTAAAACATTATATAGATTAATGATTTTGTGTTTTTTTATATCATACAATGCCTTGCAAATGTATTTATTTATCTATTTATTTATTTTTGTCACAGATACAAATGTATTACAGTTTAATGCATATTATTGAGATTTTATGTGCAAGACCAATCAACCAAAAATAGATCATTGTTGAGCAGAAAGAGAAAGATTATTCTGCAATTATATGAGACAATATTGTGTACAGTCAACATTTGAAAAAATAGGTTGAGCTCAATCCTACTGAATGTAAAGTGTCTATAAACAATTATTCTTAAGGCTTTCCTAAGTTTCACAAGTATGGCAGCTTTTATGCTAAAACAGATATAGCTTGCTTTTTTCCTTTGGTTGATTTAACCGAAAACATGCTAATTTCTGGGAAAGAAAATCTGTACCCTTCCTGAACAGTGTGGTGTATGTACTTGCATCTAATCTTTTAAACAATTAAGGAATCTGGAAATAGCATTAACAAGGCTTCCTCTTATAATTTCACACTGGAAAGCAATCTGTTTAAGTTAATGCATCCATTTAAAATGAAGGTTGTTGATTAAACTATGAGAAGCATACAAAGCGATGACATCACCCTCTGGGCTTTCCTAAGTTGCTACTAAGCACAGTAACTCCAAATATTCTGTGACTTCCCCACTATTTATTTGTTTTGCTCTGTTTCTACAAAAGGAAAGTATCCCTACAGCCGGATGCTGCCCCCACCATGTTTTATCCATCGGCATGTTTGGCCAGGGTGAGGGGCAGTAATGGTTGTTCTCGATGCACTGCATTTTGCATGTAGGCCAAAAAATTATATTTTCTTATGGGTATTCCATTTTCACTCTTCCATAAAAGCCAGATTTATGAAACAAACAACTATTAGTTGTTGTTTTAGCACATCCCACAGCTTCTGGTGCTAATATAATATAAAGTAGAATTGGTATACTTTTATAAGGAACAATAAGTTCAGTTTGCTATCTAGTAATAATAATAACAGCCTACTATGCACATAATATAAATGTTTTGAGTAAATCTGTGATCATCTAATGCTAACGATATTCCTACCTTTTCACCTGCTATGAATCCTGTTCACTCTGCAAACATCCCATATTTTATAGGATCAAAACTACATTTATAATGATTAAAAACAGTATAACAATACATTTTCGTTGGACTATTTAATCCATGTGATTTTGTTTTTAGTTACAATGGCTGCAGAAAAGTAGATATAAATACTTTTGCTCAATATAATGCAAATCACTGTATGTGTAAGGCAAAACAGCCTAAAAATATATTTAGGAAACAAGCAAATGCTTGAACTTGAAATGGCTTCCTGTACATTTATTGAAGTGTAGAATGGGTGAAAATGAGCAATAAAGTGAGAGAACAAAAACCGACTAGATGTCAGTGAGGAGTATGAATCTCTTGAGATATCAATGGTTGACATAAAGAAAGGAAAGAAAAAAAGGTTTTCAAAAAGTAATTATAAAGATGGGGTCTCGGTGGCTTGCCTGCTGCATATCACACAAACAGAGAACAGTGTCGCTGCACCTGAACATCCATACGGAAAAATTCAGCCCATTTGATCCATAGAGACAGAGATGGCATGAAGCCTCTGGTTGTAATGTGTAAGGTAGAACATCACTACACCCAAAGGAGTGCCGAAGCAGATTTGTAAAATCTGCTACATCCGTCTGTCCCTGTAATACTACATGTAGGCTCCGTTTTTTATGAGCTGCAGACGTAATCATTGGCTTAGCCCAATTAGGAATCACATCCAGCATCTGCTCCGAAGTACCGGCAGAGTGGTTTTATCATCAAAACCGGAGAACACACTGTTGCAGAATAATACAAGGTGAAGGAAAGGAAGAAAAGTACAGCCGCCTTAATGTGCAGAGTATAACACGTAAAACAAGAGCTTAAAATGGGATCAAAAAAGGAAAGTGAGTCTGCAATTAGATTAAAATTTCATACAATTTAAGCCTTCTAAATGTATATTATTGCTTATTTAAATAAGATAAGAAACTTGTGACAATGCTTGTGCCTGTACTTTAACTTGCAAAATATAAAGTAGAGAAGAAACTCACATTTTATCATGATTTTTCGTGATAGATCCACATGGATCTATCCATGCATACTTGTAAAATTGAGAAGATATTATAGATGGCTTAGATTAAAAAAAAGAAAAAAATAGAAAACATGGGAAACATGCTGTGCAGATCCATTCAGAAACCCCCCTGAGTCCCTTCTTTGCAGAAATATCTTTAGCTCAAAATACAGCTGTTAGTGTTTGCCCATTCCTCTTTGTAAAGCTCAGTCAGATTAGACGGTGAGCATATGTGACAGCAGGTTTCTTGTCATCATTTATTGGTTGGATTTTTCCTGTACTTTGAGTGGGCTATTTTAACAAGTGACTACAGTCGTATTCATAAAAGCACCGTTGTTTCATTATGCCATATTAAACATTTTGTGACGGAGTACCTGAAATTAATAGACTCGTCAATAATATTCTAATTTACTGATTGGAACTGCATGCTTTGGTTGTATGCTTAGAGTTGGTGTCTAGCTAAAATGCGAACCTCTGCCTCAGTCATGTATTCTGAAGCAACTAACAGCAATTCTTCTAGAATCATTTCATGTGTAGCTCCATCTATCATCTCTACCAGATTCCTTGGGGAATCTCTGTAGCTGCTCCACCGTTGTATATGGCTATCGTCTATTTCCGTAATAAATGCTTTCATTTTGTATGAGGACTTCAACAGGGATCTGTGAAGTGTTCAAAAACTGGTATGTTGTTTTCTTACATAACTATGCTTTAAACAAGTCCACAACACTGTGTCAGATTTGTTGGTTTTGCGTATTTGTCTTCCAGCTGTTGCTTGTTTGAAAATGTTCCCTAACAAATCTCTGAGGCCTTCACACCACAACTAGATTCGAACTTAAATATAAGTATACCCAGATGAATTCTATTTAGTGACCTCTAGCAGTCGGTTAATTTAAAGTGAAGGAGGCTGAACTAAACGGAGGATTCGCAGTAAGACAAAAAGTTCCGACTGAGATCAGCACACAGATGCGTCTTTATAGGATAAGTTCAGTTTTATAAAATAAAAAAAACAACTATTGTTGCTTAGATTTTCATCCGTTTGTAATAGATTCTTTACTTTTATTTACAAAGCTTTTAGCTCATTTATGTCCAGACCACTGGCTTTGGAAATGTGTTTCCCTTCCAAAATACTATGCTGTTAAAAACTCTATGCATAAATTGAAACATTGAAACCCAGCTGCATTTCACTAATAAATTATTTGCAATGAGGAAAGTTAAACTCTTTAGTACCTAAGCTCTACTAGAGTACCATCATGTTATTATTGCTGTCATTTTAACATTTACTGTAATAAATGTAAAAGTTTTAGGCAACATAAAAAAAATCTAATTCTTATTCTCATCTTTATTTTATGTCTCACAGGTCTCAGATATATACATATAACAAATTACAAAAATATATCATTACTGCACTTCCAAAAAAGTGTATTTGCCTAGAGTCTTTACATCCTCCTTATTCTAACTTATGATAAACCTAGTTCTTAATATAACATTTTTGTGCAAAAGAAATCAGGTCATTTATTAACAATTACATTAATTTATTTCCCGCTTGTATTCCCAGATGAACAAAATACTCAGTGTAACAAATTTTTTCATTATATATGATTTTAAATATGTTCCTAATTATTGAAATATTCTGCTTGAAATCGTACATGTAAAGTACAACTTAAATTCTGCGGTATACTGTGAAAATATGCTTTTCATTGACTATATATACAGTGCAGACACTAAACTGCATTTGGTATGAAAAAAAAAACTGTGGATTTAAACTGCTGACTTTCAGTATTTTGATACTCCATGCAATGGTCCTGAATAGCAAAGTCAGTCAGCTGACCTCAATCCAACTGAGCATGTGTTTCACTTGCTGTACGCCAGACTGAGGGCAAAAAGCCTTCAAAACAAGAACGATATGAGCGTGGCTACAGCACAGCCCTGGCAGAGCATCACCAAGCGACCATGCCAAGTTTCTGTTGTGGTCTGAGGATCATAAATTACACAATCGCAACGCCACCACAATCTACAAACAAATATTTAACAGATATCTAATTAATTGTGATGTTTACATTTTAACGTCCGTACAATCTGATGTCTCACTGTTTCAAATGGTGTGACGTCTTTTTGCTGTTAACATAGAGGAGTTTTTCTTTTACAGCAATACACTCTAAGCTTTTTTTTTTTGTGTGTGTGTATTCTTTCAGGTCTATTTATCAACACTAATAATATCTGAGCTGCTGAATATGTTCAATTTCTTCCACTGGGCATTTCCACGTGTGAAGAAGGAACTTCCAACAAAGAATTGCTTATTAATTAAAGATCTTCCCACTGTGGGAAGAAAACTACTGCGACTCGTACATCAGCTGAAAACAACCCCAGGGAGAATACCTTAGAAGCCACATTTAGAATATACTTAATAGAGAGCACAGTTCCCAAATCCAATTGTATGATCTGATTAGTGCGTAAAGAACAAATACAAGCATAACCATAAGCTAATAGTAGACTAACTCTACTTCTCTGCAAATAAGTCTCCCTTTAAAGTTTAATATGAGTCTAAGATTAAAAAGCAGACTTAATAACTCCCTGTAGCTGGGGGAAGAAAATACAAACAAAAATACTATTTGGTAGTAACACTAAATTGAAAGGGTTTGTTACTTGAGAGGATGCGCCGAGCTGAGCTGAGCTGGCACACTGCAGCCAATTACACTCAATATCTTGATGAGCAAGCTTACATACAAAGATCTAAACACAGACAGAAACTCTTTTTAGTACAAACGTTTGCAGCTTTTATGGTGCGTGTTTGTGCCAAATAGCGGTCACCTGCACATGCTGCTCCATAATTTACATCACTGTCGCCATAAAGATATATTTTTCCTCTGCTGAAGTTCAGATTATCACTGATTCTGGCTGCTAAGCAAACACTTGGGCTGAATTTAAGGGTATTTGTCATGCTCGCTCGCTCCAGCCCCACCCTAGAGATGCGAACGAGGGTCATGAGACTGGAAAGGCTGACAAAAACAAATCTTTAATCAATATCTAAACCCTGAACGCAAAACCCTCTCTCTTCTGTCTCTGTCTGGGAGCGCTCTGGGAGTGACAGTTTTTCTTTTTAATCTGTGCCTGCATTGTGGAGAAATTGCAAGCTAATGTTTTGGCTATAGATCACTCAACAAATCTCCAGTGGCAGTGCAAATCTAAAGCAACTGTTTGAATGCAAACACTTTCCACAAAGGCTAATGTGGCTTGTAGACCTGTAGAGGACTGTAACTGTTGTTAAACCTGAACCGCATAAATGATAGATTACTAAACAGCTATTAATATGAATATGGATATTTTGGATACAGCAGTGATCTATATATGTATTATTATATGTATAAGCGCTACAGTGACATAAAAATCTATTCATATCTTTGTCATATCTTTTGTCACATTACAACCACTATCTTTAATGTGTTTTTGTTAGGAATGATATGACCGTCCAAACACAGTAGTGGAAGAAATTAAAATAAATGTATTTATTTATTCAGGCCCCTTTATTTAACATTCATGCTCAACATTTTTTCTGTATACAGTATAGCGTATATACGTGTCTGTTGCAACAAGATAAATGTGGAAAGGTTAAAGAGATAAATACTTTTAAAAGGCATAGTTTCCCCTTTTTTGTCTGTTTGTTTATAACAGGTAACTCAAAGAGTTTTTAAAAAGAAAGTAAATAAAGATGTACATTTATCTATCAGTTAAACAGAAAAACTTTAACCTGTCTTTGTGTAAAGGAGTTAATAAAGAAGAATATGAACAATATCAGCATGATAGCAGTTATCTCAAATAGAAACTGGGGCTTACTTTTGTATAAACATTTGATTCTCATCACTGTCATGTAAGAAGTGCTGGAAAATTAATTCAGACCTCACACTACTGAAGTCCAGAATCATTAAACTAAATTTAATTGCATAAAATTTCATTTTACCTTTCCTGGCGTATTAGTTTTAATGCTGTGGAGAATAATTACAAAACATTTTTTTCAAAAAAATAAAAATAGCTGTTTTTTACATGCAGTTGCAACTTATAAATACTATGGGCAAGTTATGATGTTTGTTGGTGAGATAATTTTTAAAAATCAAGTATAAAATCTAAAAACAGCAGTGAAAGGTAAGTTGTTGGTGGCAGATGGGGCAGGCGTGATATGAACTCAAGCAACGAAGAAGTAATGGTCTGCTGGTGACATGTTGCATTCTAAAAGCAATAGACCTAAAAGCAAATGTGAAACAATGAGGAGGAATGAGGAGGTAAAAATTTGCAGAACAATTTGCTTTTTACATAAGATTAGCTTTTAAGACTGTTCCTTTTTGATTGTTTTCTCTAAATCTTTGTCTTCCACAGACTGATTCCTAATGCAAACTGTAATAATATCCAAAAGGCAGATACTAACATTAAAACTAACCTTATTTAGCACAGAAGTACTAAACAATTATTTCTTAACTCTTTCTAACTGTATCATAAAATTATAAAACTGTGTCTGCAATTTCCAGCTCCATCTTTATAAAAGTGACAAAATGTAAACATCTCTTTGCATCCAGAGAGTTTCTGCTTTTTTCTCTACTTTTTATTGTTATTTATGCACAACGCTTTGTGTGGCACTGTGGTGCCATCTTGCTTGCACTGCTCTTTTGAAGTCTGCTCATTGATTTTCAATTATGTTTAGGTCAGGATATTGTGAGGGCCTTCAGCATTCACTTCTTGAGGTGCTCCATCTTGGACTTTAATATTTGTTTTAGCAACTTTTCAGCTGCTGAAGCCCTCTTTCTCTCTCCTTAGCACCTTTGACAAAAATACAAATTTTGTTCATTATTTTCGTTCAAATGGTGAAGGGCGGGTCATTTTTCTTTTTTTTTATTACTTTAAATTTTTCAAAATTTCTGTGGACAATTCTAGTGTGCACAAAATCTCCCATGCTAAAATGATGAGAGTGAGCAAGTTTTTCTCTCTGCATTTGAGGCGTTCTTAGGAATATCTACTCCGGGAAGAGTTCATGGCAATGTCAAGTTCTGCTTATTTTACTTGAAGGGTTTTTGCAATTTAATCCAAGTTTAACTCTGCCACTCTAGCAATCCTTTAAGGAGTTTTACCAAAATGTTCTGTTTTCTTCAGACCTCAGCTTGACCTTTTTTGTTCCTGTTAACTTACTTTTTATTATTGAATAAAAGATAGCCAACCAACTCTAAAAACATTCCTCTGTTTACTTCTCATGAAATTTTTTTGTGTCAAGGCTTCAAAACTACATAGGAGAATTTAAGCAACGTCTGAGTTCTTGTGCTGCGCTGTCCAAGGTTCTGATGGCTGTTAGAAACGTGGAGAAGAGTGAACATACTTGGATTTAAAATAGCAATGCATTAGTGTAGGACTGGGAAACCAATTATATTTATCATTTGGCTTTCAGCCTCTTTGATAACACGCTAACATACAGTGAAATTACTCACCACCCACCAATGTAAAGGAAAAGAAAAGTCTCAGGGAAGTGAACCTTCATGGTGTGATGTTACAAAGCAAACCAAAACAAAGAAAGCCGTGCATGGCCTCTGGAGATAGCATCTAACATGAGTGTTTGACCTGCAATGTACATAACAGCTGTTGGAGAAGATGTGAGGGGAGTTTTTCATTCACTGATACATGCAATATAGAGATTTTTGAGAATCTCAACAGATATAATTTCTTATTTGTACTGCAGCACAGGAAGCAACATGTGCTATTGTGTATTTCTGCTTTTGTTGTTGTTGTTCAAAGCTGTGCTTTTAAATGTTTCACTGGTTGGATTTGTGTAGCATATTAAGGAAAGACTGTCGCTAAAGTCATGCAGCTAAAAATAAATAAAGAAGCAAGAAACATAAAAAAGCCTCGGCCTATTACTGGAAGTTCAGCAAACATGCACACATGGTTAACTGCCTGCAACAAACTGACAATGACTCTTTATGTGTTCTCAGCCCTCAGTGAGCTCACCCATCCATAAAAATCCCATCTCAAGGAGAGCAGAGGTGAGGTCTCTCTTTTTTCTCCTGTCTCTCTTTCTCCCTCTCCCTTCCACTTGTTCTTTTTTCACTTTTCTCCCTCTTGCTTACAAATGCATGGACAAAAGAGCTCCTTCTTTCTGTATCATAACTACTCCCACAATTACCCAGACGATTACTCAGATCAATGGCTTGCCTGCCTCCATTCAAACTGTCCCCCCCTGCCTTGGTAGGCAGAAAAACCTCCAGGCTGTAGACATTAAACAGAGTGTGTGACATGGGGGACAGGATAGTGTAATATCACGCAATAACATGAGAGAAAATAGCAAGACTGCCAAAACATCTTGTCAATCAAAGCTGTCACACATGAGGGGGTAACACAAAAGTATATCTCTTACAGTCTACAGCCCGTTTTCATAGGTCTGCACAAGCGTTCCCCTGCCATTAAATCTCTAAGACTCGTTTAAAGAGAGTGAAACAATGAGGTCCTGTGGAGCTCTTCCAGTGGCAGTTATCACTGGTGAAGCACAGAGCCTAACAAGGGGTTGGGGTGGTTTCATGCTCTCTATTTAGAAATGACAATACATGAGCCCACTTAATTACGCAGTCTCTAGTCTAGATCAACACAGTCTTCCAGCAGTGAAGGGGATGGTGTATTCATTAAGAGTAAAAGAGACTCCTTTCTGCTGAGAAACAATAAGCCTCACAGAGGGGGACAGTTTCTATGTGGAAAAAAAGGCAGGAGGCTAAAAAAGATCAGACATATTTCTTAAGGGGGAGTAAAATGACAGTCATCCAAAATAAAGTCAGGACTTTGGCCTATATTCCTGACTGATTTGTTTTGGTTGTGACGAAATAAAGCGCCTCCGTCCAGAACTGTGAATGCAGTGAGGCAGTTTTTACTAGTCATAAAAATCCTCTGTGATGCTTTTTTTTCCTCCCCTCATGTCTGTTCTTTGCCGCCGGTCTGCAGTTTTCACACAGCACAAATGTAACGAGAAGAAAGCAGGCAAGATATTAATTCAGTTTGAATAGATTGAATTTGAATAAAACAGAAAAATTGACTTTAAAGACAATTTTTTGTCCTATGCCATTTAAATCTTGATACGCTTTTAACTTGCTATGTTGTTTCCTAGTTGTCAAAAGAAGCTTGGAGAAAAGCGGACAAAAGGCAAAGACAGAGTCATAATTGATGGCTCAGGGCTCAAGCTTTCTCTCTGAGGGTCTGCTCAGGTCCTGATCCCGTGGCCTCAACCTGAAACAATCACTCTTAGTTAACGACAACACTTCAGCTATTGACAGCATGATCCTGTAAAGCAGACACTTCAATCAACAGAGCAGCCGCAGGAGGTGTTGTGTTGAAGGGGAAAAAAACAAGGGAGGGGGCAAGGGGACGGATGAAATCAAGAAGTAAATAAATGAATTAATGAATGAATAATAGATTGGACAGAGTGGCGACTTGCAGCAGGAATGCAGTATTAATAACTGACTCTTACTGTTCGTCTCTGTGTCATCACTGATACTCTTAGGCGGACCATGGCCAGCATAACACACTGCTGATCTGTACATTCGATCCGGATTACGAACTTTCTTCAGTCCTTTAGGAGGCAAAGACAAAAGTAGAGAAAAATCGAGGAAAAGTAGCATTGTTCCAGCCTGTCACAACTAAGCAGAGTCGCCATGCAAGCAATACATAGAAACAAGACAGAATATTTAAATACATTCAGAGAGAAAAAAAAGGTTTGTTTTCAGTCTCTGTCAATGCTGTGGAAAAAAAGACTTGAAATCAAGGCATATTTCATTTAAGCTGTATAAGATTACTGAAAAACATTTATGGAGAAATTCAACCTTCAATTCAAGTACGCTTATTCGATTTGAGAAAAATCCTATCAAGGTTATAAAATAATTGGTTGTTGTTGTTTTTTTGTTTCGTCTTTAAGGATCAGCAGTGCCAAAATTATGATAAGTGCAACTGAAGCATTTCTTCTTTATGTATATTTAACCCCTTTAATGTTAATAAGAGTTTCTAGGAATTTCTAATTTGTAAGAAATAGGCATAGATACAACTTCACATATAGGCTTATTTCTTTTATCTTTTTCACCATGCTCAGCTGAGGGAGTCACTGCAAGAAGAACCGGAGCAATGAGTGACATTATTTGGTCAAGTAGTCTATTTGCTAATCACTTTGAAATGTATGTAAGGACAATTTGTTTGCATTTGAGACTCCATAAAACTTAAAAGAATATTTGGCAAAATCCCTCTTGAATAGCACTTGAAAATAAACCATGTTTGGGTCTTTTGAAAAGGATAAAGGTCAACACAGAAACTGTTTACCTGAGACAAAATCAACCATTCATCCCCAACACCTAAATCCTTTGGAATGGAGTGTAAAATCAAGAAGGACGATCCCTCTCATTTTAAGTTGTAAATTAAAAATACATTCAATTTATTATAGAGGTTTTTATTCCATTTTAGAATGGAGGCTTTCCATTTCCAGAGATTAAACACACAAAAACACACTTTGCTGCCCGAATTCTGATAAGAATTGTTTTGCAACCCTAATAGGAAATAAATAAATGGTAAGGTTCAGTTTAGCTGTGACCCTGTTTGATACAGGCAGTAACATTTCTTATTGTTTAAGGAGTAAACTGATTGATTCAATACAATCAATCAGCGGAGACCGTGCAAAGCAGTACGTAAAGGTCTGCAACGTGCAGGAATCAGCAGCGATACGTCTCAGCAAACACAGATGCTGCCTGAGAAACGTCCATCCACACCTCACTGATCCAATTAAAAAGGCAGAGCAGAAAACCTAACACCTGATTCACGGATTCAACACAAAGCCAGGGGGAGCAAACAGTCTGTCCGACAACATGGGGTTCAAAACCGTGCGTCTTTTTTTTTACAAAACAGCAGAGATATGTTTGTATCATTGCTGCACAAGCAGTTTTCGGAAGTTGAGGGCTAACTGCGCGCTTGTTTGATGTTTTGCAACATCAAGGAACGCTTTAAACTCAACTTCTTGAAAGTAAGAAAGTAATGCCTGTTTTAAACTGCCCACCTTTGTTGACTGTTTAGATCTGAACTTCAATGAACTGTTCGACCATAACTGTATTTGCATTGTTCTTATTTTGAAAGGATTTAAGCACAAAAAACTCTGGCATAAAGTATACGTACGGTATAAAGATTCAACTACAGGAATTAAATAAAATCCTCTGGCTTACCTCTACAAATACCCTCGTTTCAACTCTCACATATGCGCTTGTGCTGAAATATTTGTGTAAGGCTGTGGCCTGGCAGACTTTTTTAAGACTGCAGGCTGTAGGTTTCTCTAGAGCAGTGTCATTGTGAGCCATTGTGCTTAACGTAACGCACACCCTGAGATTTTTAGGAGAGCAAAGGGGAGTAAAAATACCCCAGAGGGCCCTGAGTCTTTATAGAAATTCACCACGATGTAAACATTTCACCACAGAGTAAGTGCAGGTCACAGCCTCCGCTTGTTATGGACCTTTCGTGAGACCTGCCAAACAAGTGTGAGCCATCAGCACTGCCCATGCCACAAAGACAAAAGGTTGAGGCGCGGGGACGCAGAGGTGCCCGTCACACAAAACAACTGCGGTAAAACTCAGGTTCCACATTAACGAAGAGCCAAACGAAGAAAAGGTGGGATCAAACAAACTCTGACAGCTCTATAAAAAAAGCTGTGAAGATCATGTCTGCATGAGACGACACGACATTTACATAAAGGTGTAAAGTAATCTCTTGTTCCCTATACGCTCTCCGCCCTCCTTCTTCTTCTTTTTCCACCGACTGGCCTCTCAGGAGCACTGAAAATAACTTGACCGGCTCAGCAATGGGACTTTCAAGCCTGGGTTTTATAGCAAAAAGCTCCTTGCGTCGGAGAGGCCTCACCACAATTCTCAGACACAGCCTGTATGTGAAGAAACTAATTTAGGACTCTACAACATAGTAAAGTCATTACTATCGCAAAACAGATGTCTTCATTTTTTATTTATTTATTTTTTTGTCCAAAGACACGATAGCCTCCTTAGCTCAATAGCACCCCCTGGTGGGACTTCTTTTGGTGGTTGGCACACTGACATCCAAACCAAATGAAAAACCCGGTGTTTCATCACTACTGGTTATAATGCATGAAAACAATGCATCTTATAACGATACTGACACTAATTCTGTGTTTTTCTTATACTGTCAAACAAATAACCTTAGCATGAGAAAACTTTTAGAAAATAGTTGGACCTAACCAATTTTATGGAGGAATGGGGAGAAAAACATAAACATATTAAATTATGCAACCAGTTTTAAAGATTAGCATCTCCTCTTTTTCCTGCAGCCTAAGGCTATTAAAATAAATGAACATAAAAGCCGAATTGTGTATTAAAACAAGAGAACATAGTGTTTGTTAACTAACAATGAGAGAACTTTGCATGCCAAAGAAATATATTAAAAGCCAATAATGTCAAATAAATCAAAGAACATATATTTTAACACAATGACATTTGGTTTTAAACACAGAGAGAATAATTAGGCAATTCAGTCAAATAAAAAAACACCATTACGAAAGAGAAGCTGCGTTTTGGTCTATTTGGTTATTTTTTTGTATT
>JAVLVB010000779.1:6127346-6140397 GCA_032876305.1 Orestias chungarensis | reverse complement strand
AAAAGGGGGGGGGGGGGGAGTCATCATTCTGTCCTACAGTGTAAAGTAATGCTACTCTCCATCCTCCCTCTTCATCGTCTGGTGTGATGGCATCTCAAGGCAACAAAATGATTTCATACTCTTGTTTTAAGACCGACTGTAGGGCAGAAGTAGACAAAATATATATATATTTTTTTTAAAGTATCGGACAAACATTATTTAAAAATAGATCACAGGTCTCCATATGCCAAAGAAATCCGTCGCGCTTCAGGGGGGAACTGAACGCTCCCTTTGCAAGTTATATATATTTTAAAGCAGGCGTGTCTTAAATATTGTTTCAGAGCCCCCAAAAAACAAGGAGAGGTTAAACTAGAAGAGAGCTCTGGAAAATAAAAATGAAAAATGGAGAGAAGTTGCTCGATGCCAGTAACTTGAGCCTTGTTGGGAACAACTTGCACTGCGCGTCGTTCTAACAGGAATCTAAAAGCACAATAAGCGGAACACGCGGTGATGGTAACCACGCTGACAATTGGGGCTTTTTTCTTTCTTTCTTTCTTTAAATGTGAGCTCTGCTGGGAACACAGCGTCTGGCTCCAATGAGAGCTAATATTAGCTGGCTAGTGATGTCTCCACGTTTCAGCAGCTTCTGTGTGTGTTCGGAGGAAAACAGCGGCGCCGTTTTTTTATGTTTTTGCTTTTTTGTTTTTGTTGTGTGTGTGTGTGTTTTGTTAGGTTTTCTCGTCCTTACGCTCGTGACATCCCCCGCGCCGAGTTGCGGCCGCTTTGTAAAAATTTTTTTTAAAATGAAATACAAATAAAAATTCAAAAAAAGAAAAAAAATAACCCCACACCACAACGCACCGCGGTCACACTGCTAAAAATTTGAATCCCGTTATATTTCTTCTTACCTTCCGGCTTGTTTTCGGCAGCCATTTCCCCTTCACGCGCAACATCCTCCTCCTTCCTCACGACCGTGGGTACCACGCGCGTGCACGGCGAGGACAGCACGAGGAGGGACCCAGAGCTGCACGCGGCGAGTCGGTCCGACCGAGGAGAACTTACTATTGGCTGCTGGGCGGTGAGTGACGGAGGCGACGAAAAACAGGATCTCCGCTCACCTTGGCATCTCCAACCGGGACTTTTTTATTTTTTTAGTATTATCATTATCCTTTCTTTTTACTGATGCGTTGCTTTATTAAGGGAATTAAGAGGCTGTCACAAAAACTGTGCGGGAAACATAACAGTATACCCGTTTGTATTTAATTCCTGTTAATTTAGTCAAAATTAGGTGCAAATGTTTTGGTTTGAGGTTGTTTGTTGCCATTCGTGTTATTTAAACATGTGTAAAAACAAAAACAAAGTGTAGATAAGCATAACCCCCACCCCCACCCCATCGATCTTACCTTAAATAAAACTCATTTCTGTTCAGTTACAATTGTTAATTGTGAAATGTGTGTTTGCTGAAACTATAATTAATAAAGCTTGTCTCATATAAGTTTTTGTTTAATTCGGAAGATTATATTACTATGTCATTTAACAATTTAGGAAATCCCAGATTGTGATGTCATCGCCTTGTGAACCTCTGATAGGTTTATTTCAAATATGAGTGATAAGGAGCTATAGATGTAATTTGAGTATGTAGAGCATTTGAGTATGTCTGGTAAATGGTTGGTAACATAGGACAACTGACCTGAAACTGGCTGTTCCTGTTTAAACACTTATATTCAAGAATCAACTAAACGTCCATTCATTGTGCAGTTCTGAAAATAAAAATGTGTATTGTTCAAAACAGGAGTTCGTTTGGCTCCAAAATGTGTGCAACCACTCGCAGACCAAAAGACAATGGTAATATCCAGCCAGCTATCAGGAACTGAATGTCCTTGGATCCAGAATATGTGTATGAATCCCAGACTGTGAGCATTATAAAACTAATATAACTTTAAAACATGTTTTAAAAGCCCAAGCATCATAATCTCTGGTTGTGTAGGTGAACATGTTTGGATGCATAATCTGTGAATCCGCTCCTGAACAAGAGCTAAAGTCCTTGCAACAATATCTTGCTGGAAACATCCGATGGTTTTCAGGCACAGAAATGCTTGGTTAGAGGCTAGCATTAAAACTAATTAGTTTCCTTAACACGGGAGGCACAGGGACTATAAGGAGGGCAACAGAAACTTATGTTAAACAAAAAACCTACAATGTTATACACTTCCTGCTCCTAAAATCACCTGTGGGTTTTCAGGAAATTGCAGCCAGGTGGAAAAACTCGCACAGACCTGACGCATATTCTGTAAAACAAGCACTAAGCTGTGGTGCTGAAAGAACAGCTCCCAGTCTGTGTTTCACACGAACCTAAAGACAGTCAATGTTTTTTGAAAATAGTTTATAAATTTAGAAAGGAAAATGAGTGATTTAATGCATACCCACATGTGTATAGCTACACCTAATATAACCGATTTGACCAGAACCTGGTAGTTATAGCAAACATATCTGTTATTAAATATAAAAATAACCCAAATTTAGAAAAGAAAATCTTTACTTTACCCTTTAGAAAATCAGCAATAATCAAATATGTTTTTTTTGTTTTTGATTATGAACAAAAAAAAGTTTTACTTAAATGTGAAGGTATTTTCCTGTTGTTTTTTGTTTTTTGTCTTATTATTATTATCATCATTTATGTCGTTTCGCCTGCCTAACAGGTGAGGGCGACAAAGAGCACGAGGAAGCCTGTTTTCTGGGAGGGGAGGTGCACGAAGAAGAAATGACCGTGCGTAAACATGGCGTCTGCCTTGGACGATGATGAGATTTGCAACGATAATTATTATTCCCTTCTAAACGTCCGCAGAGAGGTGCGAGATACACTCGACACGGGAACGATTTATCGCATCTATGGTGGTGTAGAATACTAGTCGGTTGTTTCGCAGCCGAAAGTTAACGGTAACTTATTGACTGGGGTTAATCTGACAGGGTAAGCTAGCTTGTGACCCAAGACATTGGTCAGTGTGGAGGAAGACCTGAAGCTAAACAGAAGTCTCCTTGGGTTGTTGGGGTAAAGTTTGGGTTTAGCGTGAATTCTGTTTTGTGGAAATAAGGTTAGAGACGTTTGTGTTGCTATGGTAATCTGGGAGATAATCGGCTAATTATTATTTTTTTTTAAATCATGTGCTAACTGGCTAAAACTTCATCTTAAACTGTTACATGAGCACACACTGTGGATGTGATGACGTCAGAAAGCTGTACTTTATTTACTCAGGTTAAAGTTGACGTTGTTAACATTCAAAATGTTAATGTTTTAAAGGTTTTTTTGTTTGTTTGTTTGTTTTTCTTTTTGTGTTCTGGCAGCATGGATAGGCGAACGTTTATGCCCTGACATATTCTTACATAGTAAACCTGTTGCTATTCCAATCGGAACAGCAGCATTAAAAGTAGGTTTTCTTCTTAGTCTGTCTCATGAACCAAAACAAAAATATAAAAGTAGGTTGATGTTTAAAATGTGGGTATCAGCAGATAAGCCTCAAAAGTATTTGCAACGTCTTGATGTTATAAATAACATGTAAGTTAATTTGTTACAGATTGCCTACAGTTTTGATCATCTTCCCATAGGATTTACTTATTTAATTTTTTACCTAAAGTAATCAATTGTTGGTTAATCATTACTAAAAGGTTCATACATTTCATACAAATCATCCAAGGAATTCAAAATGAGGCAGAAAATAATAAAGCCGGTTGTTTTTGAATAGACAAATAATGAGGAAATATATTTTTTTTATTTAACACATGCTGTCCTAACCTTTCTATCCTACTTTTAGTAACCTTAAAAAAAGAGCATAAAAAACATAATCTAAAACCTAGAGACTCCGAAATTGCTGCATATTTGTGTCACTTTGATGTTGTTTTGGTCAGCTGTCATAATGGTGTATTGGTCTTAGTTTTGTTCTCAATATTTATTATTTTCTGGGTTTTCTTTAGGCTACCCAGGAGGAGCTAAAAGCCGCTTACAGGCGTCTGTGCATGCTGTATCATCCAGACAAACACCGGGATCCTGAGCTAAAGCGACAGGCAGAGACGCTTTTTAACCTTGTCCATGAAGCCTACGAAGGTAGGAAAACCTTAACTTGAGTTTAGGAAAAGTGAGTTTAAGAAAATGATTGAATACATTTGACTATGTTTCATTTACCTTCTTTTTTTGTAGTCCTTAGTGACCCACAGGCACGAGCTATCTACGATATCTATGGCAAGCGAGGGCTTGATGTGGACGGATGGGAGGTAAGTATTACAGATATTGTCGTGGCAACATAAGGTCAAAGAAATTACTTAAGAAACGGTTTCTGATTATCCAAGCTCCCTGGGAACACCTAGGCAAATCTTCAAAAATATTTATACTGCATGATAAATTCAAAATTAAATATCATATGTTTGCCGAATATAAACTTGTTCATACGTACTGCAACAGAGTTTTATTTTACTTCTTTAAAGGTTGTAGATTCCTGCTGTAAGACCTTGCATCTAAAATTTAAATTAAAACACCTTGTCTAACCTAATAAAGTTTAAGAACACAGCAAAGCGTATTTTTACTTTAATGAATTTGTCTACAGAAGTTGGTTTGCATTGTAAGCAAGCCAAAGTACCTTTCAGCAAAATCCAGACTAATTATTAACGCGGTTTCATTATGTGCTCTCTGTTGCAGCTTTTTCAAAATCTTGGCATATTTATACTCATTAATAAGACATACAAAGTTAGTTTTATCTGACGGGAAACTTTTAAATTGCATGATGTGACCTTGGTCCATTTCCACTTTAAGTTAACATAATTGTTGTTAGCCCCGGCTTTAAATCAGGCTCCTGTCCTCTTCCTCCAGGTGGTGGAGAGAAAAAGAAGCCCTGCCGAAATCCAGGAGGCGTTCGAACGCCTTCAAAGGGAGCGAGAGGAGAGAAGGCTTCAGCAAAGAACCAATCCGAAGGTACGTTTAGTATAAGATAAAAAGCTTTGCTTTAACTGTTGTAGGGACCTTTTGTGTGTGCCACTAATCTATAATCCCTACACAGGGAACGATAAGTGTGGGCATTGATGCCACAGACCTCTTTGACCGGTATGAAGAGGATTATGAAGATATGGCAGGAGGCGTCCCACATGTAGAAATCAACAGGATGCAAATATCACAATCTATAGAGGTACATGACTGGCCAGTGTACTGTCTGTCTTTGGCAGTCGAAAAGGTGCTTCATCTTGTTCCTGTTGTCTACAGGCTCCTCTCACTACAAAAGACACGGCCATTTTGTCCGGGTCCTTGTCTACCCACAACGGGAACGGAGGCGGCACCATCAACTTGGCCTTGAGAAGAGTCACCTCAGCTAAAGGGTGGGGTGAGGTATGCTTCATTCTCTCTGTTTCTTGTTATGTTTGTCACAAAACATTCCTCTGCCTGTGTTGTAGTGATGGGTTGACACATAAAGACAAGGGGCCTTTCCTTGTTTATGTTTATACAGGTAGAGTTAGGAGCTGGGGACACTCGTGGACCTCTCTTTGGAATGAAGATATTTAGAAACCTAACACCTCGATGGTACGTGTGCTAAAGTAGCAAACTAAATCCCTTCTTTAAGTTTAATCACAGCAGCTAGAAAGATTTATTTTTTATTTTTTCTCTTCAGCTTTGCAACGGCTCAGTGTGGACTCCAGTTTTCGTCCCGGGGCGTGCGGCCTGGGGTGACAACGGTGCTGGCGCGCCATCTCGACAAGAACACTATGGGCTATCTCCAGTGGCGCTGGGGAATCCAGTCTTCTATGAACACCAGCCTAGTGAGGGACACAAAGAGCAGCCATTTCACCCTTGCATTCCAGGTTAGTAACAAGCACTTTTCTATACATTACTGCTCAAATGCATCAATTGTGATTGTAAGAAATGAATAATTCCTTAATTGATAAACAAACAGAAAAAAGTACAAACAACTTGATTGCATAAGTATGCACACAAATGAATGCTTTGTTGCAGTGATTACAATGTTTCGACAGCTTCTTATAAATATGGCACATCTTGGCTGCAACATTTACCCTCTCTTTTACCAATCTATTAAACTGTGAGCCATCTGTGGCCAGCCCTCTTTAGATTTCTGAATAGGAATAATAATACAAGAACAAGAAATAACTTAAAATAAGAAAATTGATCTACTTCCAGAATATCAACACAGATGAAAGATGCACACTACACTGAGCATCTTTAAAGGAAATTAGCCTGTCCTTGATATTTGTCTTTGTTATAAAAGATTTCACACGAACCAATGCTTCTGCTGTAATATGACTTGAGAAAATGTTACTCTGCTGAAAAAGTGGTTAATTCTGAACTTTAAAAATGGCTTCCTTAAAGGTTTCCTTTTGTTCTTAAATTATATATATAACCTAAAATATCTTGACAAAATGAACATTTTCTCTTTCTTTTTTTCTTTCTTTTTTTGACTGCAGCTTGGCATTCCCCACACCTTCATGATGATGAGCTACCAGTACAAGTTTCAGGACGAAGACCAGACAAAGATTAAAGGCTCGCTAAAGTATGTTGTCAGAACTCACTGTACAAGATCTAACGCAGTTTTAAATTCATATGAAAGGCGAGGAAAATTACTTCCAGAACCTTATGATCAGGTCGACCGCAGATGAAACCGACAGTCATTTTTATATTATGGAGTTTGTAAGTACCTCTCTTCTACCCTCTCCGCAGGACTGTGTGACTGCAAAGTGTGTTTACATTTCAGTTACATGCTGCAATATAAAAAGATGTAATTGCAATAGGGTCTCCTATATCTCTTTTCACTGGTAAGCCCATGTTTGCCTTTATATATAGTATAATAAAAATAAATTCTACCAATTTTTTTTTCTTTATTTCTAATTGAAACTGCAATCCTGTCATAGACGGAGAAGAGCTTTATAAGGAGGCTTTTAAGGCTACAGAAAATGTTGCATCCACGTTTAACTAATGGCTGATGTAACCAAAATTCTGGATAAAATCAGTAAAACACTATTTTTGTTGCTAAACTTTGTGTCAGAAATAGGTTATTGTATACAGCAAAAAATGGTTCCCCAAATGTAATGCTAGCTTTCAGCGCTAACTGGGAAGGACACCAGCAGGTGGCGCTTAATAAAGCTTTTTCGATTGTTTGGTCTATTGCAGAGATGTGCGTTTTTTTAGGCCTTCCACAATAACTCCGTATTAGCTTTGACACTTGCTAAAAATGATAACCAACATATGCTAAATTTATATGTAGATATATTAAGAATTTCAGCATTTTTTTCCCGAATTTCCACCATAGAATGATTCAAAATGTGCCGGTAACATAAATATGACAAGTTTTTATCTGAATTAAAGCTGAAAATGTATCCCCTGGTATATAAGGATTATTAATTTCATGTTCATATGCATACTTTTTGAGTAATTGTTCCATATATGACAAGGCAGAGTGTGAGAATATATCATACAGCACCGGTACTTTGCCGTTTGTATGCTACTTACTCCACACTGCAAGCACCATATTGCCAGAAGCCTGAAACTTTAGCATTCTGCTAATAAAAAAAAAAAAAGACCAGACTTAGGTCCTCTTTACAAACAAAGCCTGAATTGCAAGAACGTTTAATGTTGTGACTCTTAACATAGTGTATTTTCATGTCTGTGGAAGAAAAACTCACCCTTCTTGCTGAAGTAATCATACACAGTGATCCCTGTTGCCTTGGCACCTTTTTTTAATCAAACTATTTTCCTTCCATTTTTGAAATATCCCTCTCTGCAAAGCTGCCTTATTTAGCGCTGACCTGGTACGGGTTATTCTTATTATACAGGGGGTCAGTGACTGTCTTTCGGGCCACTGTCAAGCAAGCAGTCGACATTAGGGTCAAATAGGCTATATTGCATTTTTAAATTAAAAAAAAACTGCATTTTCTGTTTCTATTCACCGTAAGACATGGCAATACAATTAAATTTTAATTCTTAAATTCTAGCTTTCTTTTTACAACAAATCTGTTTATGTTATCTTGTTATGTAAATATTGCATTGTTTAAAATATATCCAATAACAAGCGATCTAAATCTGTTTTGAGTTGGTTACTTTGCTGTAATGTGACAGATCAGGTTTCTTTGGGACTGTGGTGGAATACGGCGCCGAGAGGAAGATCAGTCGACACAGTGTAGTGGGGGCCACCGTCACCGTGGGAGTTCCGCAGGGTGTCTCTCTCAAGATCAAGTGAGTGCAAAACACTGCTCAACTTCCTTTCCATCTGTTGTCACTGCAATTGTATTTGTATATCTTTTTTTTTTTTTCATTCTTTAGTGCTGTTCCCATGGCACCTCAAGTCTAAATTCTGTTAGTTAAAGCATTTAAACATTTACTAACCCTAAACCTTGGTCTTTCGATTGTGTCTGAGCTATATTTCACTGCAGATTTTACCTTGAGTTTCACCTTAGAGCGTTGCACACCTGTTTAGAATTAACTCCTTGATTCTGTGTTTTGAAATTTAAGCAGATGGTCCTACATGTGAACAATAAAATAATTTTTCTGCCTTTTAGGCTGAACAGAGCCAGCCAAACGTATGTCTTCCCTATCCACCTCACTGACCAACTCCTCCCAAGTGCAGTGTTCTACGCCACAGTTGGACCTCTGGTTTTCTACCTCGCCATTCAGCAGCTCGTCATTCGACCTTACGTGCGGGCCCAAAAGGAACAGTAAGTTCCTCCTTGTCTTGGCTGCTTAATGCACACAATCTTATGGGGAAGGACAATCTCTTTTATTATTATGGCCAAATTTTATGACCTCATTTTCTTTTCTTTTTTATTTCTTTTTTATTCAGGGACTTAGAAAAGCAGAGGGAGAGCTCTGCCTCCAATATAGCCAAGAAGAAACAGGAAGCAGAGGCTGCTGTGAGTATTTGACAGATTTAAATGCAATTGCGTTGCCATTCCGCCATCTCTGTGCAGTTTGAGATTAGACATATCAACAAATATGTCTGAATGTTGAGAAATATTTCACCTATCGCCAAGTAAGATGAAAGGCAGAGATTAAATTCAATAACATGCAAAAAAGTAATGGAATTCATCTGCTGGATACATACGATGTAAAATATCTTGGTATCTTGACGTCTTGATTGTGCTGTTTTTCTGCATGTCTGAAGGTTTTGCTCATGCAGGAGTCTGTCCGCAGAATCATTGAAGCAGAAGAGTCCAGAATGGGTAAGAAAATTCTGATTCAAGCAGTGATTAGGTATTACATTTTTAGTGACTCTTTATTTGCCTTGGTGTGAAATTTGCTTAGCTGAAAATTTAGGTTTTTAAAACCTTTAAAAAAAATACCCTAATGATTAACAAGAGCTTACTTGAAAGAAGTAACTCGAAGTCTCAACATCGTTAATTACCTCAGTGGTCTAAGCTGAAAATTATCTTGTGACAGTAGAATAAAAAGGGTTAATTCCTCCTCTACTTCAAAAGTGACATTTAATGGAAATTTACCAGAAGTTGAATTTAAAACTGTTCAAATAAAACTGTACTTTGTACAATTGTTTATACTCTACTCCTTCACAGTCACAAATTGCAGTACATTTGGATGGGATTCTCTGCAATACAACAACAAAAATTAATGCATAATTAAGTCAAAGCATTTTTTTACAGAAGACCAGGGAACATCCAGATTTCTTAAAATCCTAAGTTAACTCAAGTTGGGGTAAAGTTGTGAGAACGTTTTTTTGCAGGGTCAAGTTTCAAACATCAACACAGAACAATTTTCAACTAATCATTCAAAAGAATGTCAACACATTTTATTCTTCCTAGATAGTTTTTAATTGTATTATTCTTCCCTCTATTGTAAAGTTATTTTTTCCCAAAGATTATTAAAAGGTGAGGCATATTTACAAGTACAAAGTTTATATCGGTTTATCATGATGCAGAGTCTTTTTTGGCTGTGTCCAAAAACATGAGTTGCTATCCCTATCACTAATTATAAAGCTGGGTTATATGTCTTATAAGTACATTAGTATTGGTTAATTGTCCTTAGATATTTTGCTCCACTAAGATAGGGCCTGGATTAAAGAATCAGATCGCAAAGTTCCATTTCTCCAATTTTAACTAAGATTATAGAGCAAAGCAGGAACTACTCTCTCTAGGGTTTGTTAACGACGTGTTGGCCTTATGTGAAGACTGGAGAGATACAGTTAAAGTGGGTCTTTGCTGCAGGATACTTTAAGTAAAGGAAACCAAAATACTTGGTGTCATCCAAATTAAGATTAGGATTTTCTTGTAAGGTTGTTCTCTGATGATATCATACAATAGCATAATGTAATGTTCTTGCTTCTTTTAATCAGGTCTCATTATTCTCAACGCCTGGTATGGTAAATTTGTGACGGACAATAGCAGAAAACACGAGAGGGCAAAGGTGATTGACGTGACTGTGCCACTTCAGTGTCTGGTGAAAGACTCCAAACTCATTCTCACTGACACCTCAAAGGTGAGAACTGTGGTCCAATGCACAAACTTATAGCCAGTTCTGCAAAGTACATCAAACAACTGTGCGTTGGTATTCACTGGTGCTGCTGATGGTGCATTACATAAGTCTGTCTGTCCAGTCAGGACTCCCTGGCTTCTATGACCCCTGTGTGGGGGAGGAGAAGAGCCTGAAGGTGCTGTATCAGTTCCGCGGAGTCATGCATCAAGTCCTGTCAGGAGACACAGAATCACTCAGGATACCAAAGCAATGTAAGTCTTGATGCAAACGTATTCATACCCATTAGGCTTTTGACGAGCTATAAAAAAACACAAAGTCCAATTTTTTTTATTTATTTGAACAACCTTTTTTGCATTAAAATAAAATGTATAAATGTGTTACACATTTCTACATTTTTGCTCTTCGTTTTTGCTCTTCATGTTACCAAACATCCTTTAAAAAAAAAAAAAATGTACAGCTTATATTACAAGTTAGGATGTCAGAATAAAAAAGAAAATACACACTCGCACACATTTTTACTGTTTGCATTGATAGGCATTTTTTAAAAAAAAGCAAGAATTGATTACCCCCTTTGCAATACAGGAATTCAAAGTTTAAAGGGTATGCATGCTTTTTGGGGGGGAAATAGTCACGGCTACTACTCCCAATTGCTTTTAGAGGGTTGTCTAAGCTATACAAAACAATCTTAGATGCCAATCGTAAGTGCTAATCATAATTTCTCTCTTTTTTTGTCTGTTCCAGCTCACAGGATTGATACGGACACATAGAGGTCCTTGTTGTGACCACAGGGGAAAAAAAGACTCATCTCTAGACTGTTGGACAGAAGATGAAAAGACCTATGTTTTAAATACGACTTGGAAATCACAATCTTTGTTACCTAGAGATCATGAATTTACCCGTTTGTCCTATTGTTCATTTAACTATTGAGAGTGGAGTAGGATAACAGACTGGATTAATCTGAACCAGTGTTCATGGACGGGGATTTTGACCTGCTAAATGTGACAAAAATCAGCTGCTGTCCTTTTAAATCCGGGATCTGCCCTCCTTGGTGTCTGTTTGTTTTTGGGGTTCTATGTACTTCAACAAAAACTGCAGTGCCTATTGGATTGAAGACGTGGAAAAAAAATCTGTTTATTTGCCATACTATTAAAATCTTTCTCTCTCATTTTGCTTAAACGTACAATGTATTGCTTGTAAACGCGGTGGTATTGCATATTTAATTTGCAGAAAACCAGAGTATGTAAGAAGACTTTTGGCTGGGCAAATAATTTTGTACAATTTTCTTTGGAAAAAAAACCACTGCAATTTAAATAGCTAAACTTGAAAGGGGCTCCTTTTATCAACAACTCAAGAAGCCGCCTCCCATTGACAAAGTACATAGAACTTATAAAAAGTAATCAAAAATATAAATTCTTTTTGGTAGATTTTTGTAACTTAAAAACAGTTGCATGAAAAATGACCTTCATAAAGCTTATCAATAAAAGGAAGCATAAAGCGCAACAAAGCTTTCTGGTTGAAGTTAATGCAGATGTGGGACGATAAAGCACAGTGGACCTCTTTGAGCATTGACATCAGTTGAAGTCCACACCGTATAAATCTCCCCCAAAACTCGAAGCTGTTGTTCTTTATGTTGGTTATGCATTCCATTTCTTTCCACTCAGCTTTTGATGCGTCATTCTGTGCTTTAACAATGACATTGTGAAGCTACTGTTTATTGACCGTCTCCTTAATCGACGCAATCTGGCCCTCTGACCACCACCCATTAGGCAAGGACACAACAGCACAGACAGCACCAGCAACCCTCTCTTCCCTTGATTTTCAGATTATTTTTTCAGACGATCCACTTATTCCCTAACTATAAACCTGGGGTTAAATACACACTTTATCTATAGAAGCAAGGGCTTACTGTTGAAGATGTATGAATTATTTCCTAAACCAGTGAGTTGCCACTTGGAACTCCTGCTTTGTTTGTCTCAGTCATTTTGTCCTTGGGCAAGACACGTCATCACCCTTGCCTGCAGAGGATGGTCTCGGGGCCCGGTGGTGGCAATGCATGGCAGCTTCACTTCTGTCAGTCTGACCCAAGTCAGCTTTGGCTGCTACGTAGTTAGTGCTATTTACCATTTATAAATGGTGGAAAAGATTGTATGGAGATGGTCTAATCCACACGTGTTGAAATGAGCCCTGAAAAGGAATTATATTTCTATAACTTCATTTAAAAAAAAGCAGAAGTTCGTTATATATCCTCCTAGACTAGAGAAAGGACAACCAGAAATGTGTCCATATTTGGTCACTATGACTAGGCACAACATTGAGCTGAGCCTTTTCCTTTCTCTGTTTTAGTTTCGCTATTAGTAAGAAGTGTGCTTTCAATCTCAAACCTCTTCCCTGGAAAGCTGTGCGTCAATATTGGTAGGAATTGCAAACCCACACAAGATAGGCTAAGGGAGAACAAAGCTCCTGTTTTCTCCCGACGGGTTCAGTTGCCGGAAAACATGTGGTCTGAGTGTAAAACTAATCTCAATCTAAAACATTAAATCCAGTAGGACAGTACGTGCCCAGCTGAACAAGAATTCCATTTATTTATGTGCCAATATTGTAATT
>JAVLVB010000779.1:6113807-6127246 GCA_032876305.1 Orestias chungarensis | reverse complement strand
TATATATATATATATATATATATATATATATATATATATATATATATATATATATATATATATATATATATATATATATATATATAATATCAATTGAATGTTTTTGTTTCTAAAAAATGAAATAAAGAGTCCAGTTGGATAGAACAATTTGGGCTGTTACTTCTCATAGGATTTGTTCCCCTTTTCTTCTGCGTTTATCCAGAAGAAATGTGTCCCAATGTTTCCCCTCTGACTCAGAGAAAATATTTCCTATCTGTAAGTGGGGGAGAGAGCAAGCTTACCTCTTTCTGGAAGTGACGACTCAGAGCTTGAATAAAGGACTAGTCTCCCTCGTTTGTTCGTTTTTTTTGCTGGAGGAAGCAGAAACCATGGAGGAACATCCTAGCTCCAACTGCCAGAGCTCCTCAGCAGACGTAAGGAACAAAAACTTTTACATTTTGTGTCTTTTCAGTCAAGGATTGCAGCAAATGTCTGCCTGCACTAATTTTCCCTGGAAGGACACGTTGAAAAGTTGTATTAAGAAATTCAGGTTTTTGTGGCCTCCTAATTAAATTATTCAAACTCTTCATTCTTTCCGTCCTTGTATTATGTAGGTTTGAATATAGTTTTCAACCTGCATGTAAAAATCTAATTTTTAATGATATTTAAACTTTAAATGATATCCTTGTTGGATAACAGTTACTGACTGGACGCTGCACCTGATCAGACATATAAGATACATCACAACCGTTCTGTACTTTCATATTGAGTGAAGCCATTTTAACTCAAGTTTCTCACTGCCAAGTTCTATATTTTATTTGTTTTATGATTCACCACCTAGTTAAACAAAAGATTACAAATTCCTTTCATATTGTAGCTACAGCCGTACACAGTACCAGCACTTTTTAAGCATACCGGGACTCTATGCTCATAGCTTTGACGCATACTGAGGCTATTGATACTGAGTCTGTGATTTAACATTCAGAAAATGTACTAACAACCCCGCACCATTAAATTTTTTATATAAAAGTTAACATAATATTGTTAAAGTACCATGGATTTTTTACGTGATTTAAAAAAATATTTAAATTTTAAGGTGTTAATGTGGCTCTATGGCTTGACAGACAGATCTGGGTAAAACGGTCTGACAGGAATGTTGTCATGAATATGCCTTGCTTATTAACATTCTGACTTGCTAGTTGACTTTCATATTTTGGGACCAAATCCTTTTGGTTCGGTTATCTTAATCTTGGGATGTTCAGTCATCAATTATTTGATTAATAACTTTGTCTTAGAGTTAGCTACACCTGCCAAAATGTTTTGTTGTTTCGTTTCAGCAAAATGCATTGCCACCAGCAAAAAGGCTGAAAAAGCAACAGGACTTTGGCTGTTTTTCTAGAAACAGTAAAGTCGGTGTGAGTAACAGTTACCATACACGAAACAAGGGCAACATCATGTTATTCTCAACTACATATCAATACGTATGATATTACATTTATAAATGTGATTTTAGGAGAATGGTAGTAAATGGGATAATAAAACAGTAAAGCAATGAACGGTTGCGAGACTAAGGAAGTTCAGGGGGGTGTATAGTTTATGCTATGATTACGTTTTTAGCTGCACTGTAACAACCCAGGAGTGTTTTGTACATTTATATGGCAAACAAGCCCATTTTGTTCCCGTTTGGTTTAGAAAGAGCCACCGTTAGGCTCATAGCTGTACCAGATCTCTAATGGCATTTTGTGTGTTTAGGAAGAACAATGCAGGGGCAGCACAAAGGAGCCAACCAAAGAAGATGGTACAGAGCTTGAGGTGAGGTCAAAAAATACATTAGTGAAAGCTTTACCTTTAGGTTAGGTTAAGCTATAAGCGTAGTTGACAGCATATCAGCTACATAATGTTTACATCCGCAAATTAGTTATTCAAAATCTTCATTCTGTGTAATGAAAACCGTAGCAGGCATTTTTTCTTTAGCTTTTGTAAGCCACACGGTAATACTATGCATTACTGTATGTAATGTTCTCTGTTGTAAATACAATAATCCCATGCAGAGGCTTGCGACAGATAGCCAAAATGAGGAACAGACAGGTGCTGTGCAGCAAGTAGTGCATTTTTTTACAAGAGCTCATAAAAAGGTAAAATAATTGGATTGCACCCTTGTTGTAAGTACAGTCTTGTGGTATTAAATGGCATAAAGGAGTTTTCTTAAGATCATTTAGTTATGTGTGTCTGTGTGTGGCCATCTGTCTTAAAACATGAAATTAAATTTCAGTTTAAATCATAAATACTTGATCCCAAGGGGAAATTAAATGCTAAATGATATCATCCAAATCTCTTTAAGAGTGGAAGTTGATTCTCTCGCACGGGGGATCAGTTAGCCTTGTAATGAATCTGAATATGCCCCTGACTAAAGACTATTGCTGTAGTATAGCACAATCTCATGGCTAACATGACATACTAAAAGGCTCAATATTCAGGCTGTAGACATCATACTACAGTTGGAAAGCAATGCAAATTCAACTTATTTGCTGTTGCTGTTTAACTTTAAGTTACTGTTTGGTCATGAGGTAGCAAAAGCAGACAGAGACTATTAAAAGAAAATGACATAGCGTTTGTTACTCGTTACAACATGGATATTTTTATTTTCAAAACAAACACCCTGTTGCATGCATGCCATTGAGGTTGAGTGTTCATGGAGGCAGGACCCAAATGCAAACAATAACTCAGGATAGACTCAGTGGAGACTTGCCTTGTGGAAAGATTCCTCCACCTGAGCTGTGGATCTCAACATTTCATCCACAGTCACCATTGGGGTCTTGGCTACATCTCTGATTAGAGCTCTCCGTGTTTGGCCATTAAGCTCAGGTGGGCGGACTGGGTTTATACGTGTACACTTTCCATTACCAGTGATGGATTGAACAGCACTCTGGGAGATGTTAAACGCATGGGAAATCCTTTTATCGCCTATGTTTGGTTTAATTTCTCCACAACTTTATCCCTGACCCAATGTTTCTTGGTGTGTTCCATGATGCGGTTTGCTCCCCAATATTCTCTCAACCACCTCTGAGGCCTTTACAGAGCCGCTGTTCTTTTATTGAGATTAGATTACAAATAGGTGGATCTTAATTTCAATGTAAAAATAATTGATCTAATGTCTGTGATTAAAAACACAACAGTATTTTTTTTTTTCTTTTTGTCTTGTCAGGTCATCCCTCTTCCTTTAGACGTCTGGGAGGAAATCTTCCTAAATCTGCCCCCCTATTGTGTGGTTTTTAAGTGCAGATTAGTTTGCCGTCAGTGGAAAGATGTAGTAGACACTGGGTCTTTCTGGAGCAAAAAATGTAGAAGGGAGGGATATCATCTCCGTGATGCTTCCAAAGTACCCAGTAGCTGGAGGTTGTTCTACTTCATGTGCAAGAACAGGAGAAATCTCATAAAGAATCCAAGAGCAGAAGGTGAAAACTTGTAAAATTAACTTTATTTTATTGTATGATTTTGCAATATTTTACCTGTAGTGGAAAGGAGCCTAGAATTGCTTAGTACCCACCAGATGTTAATGTCCACCCTTCCATTCACGTAATATGCATCTACCTTGACACAGATGGGGATAAAAAGTATCACTAGAAAGTTGTTGGAAACACTGAACACGCCTTATCTGCTCGTACAGACAAATACTTTAGCTGTTAAATAAAAGGTATGTATAAATACCCTGGACTACCCTTTGTCAAATACATTTATTTTTTAGAAGGACTTAACAACTGGATCGTCACCAAGAATGGTGGTGATGGTTGGATAACTGAAAGAATCTTTATTGAACATCCTGATAAAAAGGTCCAGAAAAACTTTGTGACTTCTTTTTGGTAAGTATTCAACAGTAATACTGCACCTAGATTGTACTGATTTAATATTTTCAAATTTTTGTCATATTTCCGTAATAAGTAATCACGAAAACAACGTTATCTACAGGATGTGTGAGAAGTACCAAACAATTGATTTGGAGAGGGAAGGCTACAATTCATTTGTTATGGATAACGTCCAACCAGATATCCGCATATGTGATTGGTAAGAATATGGCAGTGTGCCTCTTTTAAACTCTTGGATTCATTTAATTTGAGGTCATTAACTAAAAGTAAGCTTTTATTAATGAAAATAAACATTGTTATTATATTCACTGTTGCCGATTTTGGATACATTTTCAAACCGATTAAATTTAACATAACCCCTGATTTGTCTTACTTGAAAATTATATAGCAGATTGGACTATCAAAGCAAGTCCCCATAACTAACATTGAACTGTGTAGTTGTACTTTGTTGTTGGACAACATTTAAAAGTTCTAGAGGTAGAAATGATTTTAAAAAGGCACTGTTGTCATAAAATAGATAGTCTATTATTTCTTGAAGTAGCATAAGTACAGCTGTTTTCATTCCAGTGTGTATGTCTTTGTGTCTGCTGTCTCAGGTATACTTCTCGTTTCGACTGCTGCGCTCAGTACAGCATCCGTGTGGAACTGCTCAATGAAAGAATGGAGCTGGTTCAAGTGTTTGCTCCTGAAACTATTCCAGTCCCTGCTGATTACCATCGAAAGTGGAGACCGGTATGAAAACAAAACACCCTAGACCAAATGCTACATAAAACTCAAAAACCCAAGGTCAACTGTGAGACGTCTATATTGATTTTTCCAGATGACCCATACATTTAAAAACTATGGACCTGGAGTGAGATGTATTCGATTTACTCATGGAGGCAAAGATAAAAAGTTCTGGAAAGGGTGGTTTGGTGTTCGACTCACTGGATCCTGTGTTGAGATTTATCCACAAAATCTAATGTAAAATTGTCTGTGATCATTTTCTAAGGGGTTAGCATAGATTATATAAAAGCCTGTCAGTAAGAGAACATTTCACCTCTCAGGTCATGCGTAGTGGTCACTGCTGTTCTGGATTCGGCGACACAAATTCAGAGCTAGTGTTGGATTCTTTCCCTTTCCGGAGTTTATACTTTTCAAGGTATTTGTGTATTTCCTATTGAAAAGTAATGCTGCCTCGGAGGACAATTGTTTTTGAACACTATCACGTTATGATGGTTATGTTGTACAAATTTCATAATATATTGTAAAAAGATAATAACTATATTGTATAAACATAATATCGTAGTAGTAAAGTTTTGTATGACCTCTTTAATTAGACTTTGGAATAAATATAATCATTTCCATGTTTAACGGATAATGTTCTGATTGCTCAAAGAATTTTCTTTTCCTGATTGTGAATAAAAAAAATGTCTCCCTATTTTGAAGGTCAATTAAGGTGTTGTTAAAACTCTAACAAGGAAATAAGGAATCAAGGAATCAAGGAATCTTTATTTGTCATCACATCACATGTGGTACATGAGGTGGGACGAAAATTCTAATCCCCCGGTCCAGTTTACACCCTGATAGCAATTTTAAATAATGTAATAAAATATAAGAGTATAATATCTATGCGTGAAATAGGATTTGAGCTACACAAAATCTACAATATGGACACAGAATAACACAATATGGGACTTAGCAGCAGTCCTCTCTACAAGTGTGTGTTTTGTCTGTGGGTTGGTTTGGAGTTACTATGGAGATAGACGTCCGAGAGGAAATGTTTGATTCAAACATGAGTTAGAAAAAATAAAATTTAACAGTTCTTGTTGTGAGTGATTGTTATTTTGATAAGAAACAGAGAACTTCCTAGTATTTTTGTTAAATGTTTTGATTAATATATCAGTTTTGTATAATTTGTCATTGCACCAATGAATACTTCACATCTGTCTTGCTTCTTCTTATTTGCCTTTGAGTAAAGATATGTTAGTTTTGCATGTAACCTAAAAATACTGTATGTAACTTATGAATGTGGTTAACTGCGGTACATAATAATTACATTTGTTGTAACTCAGAAGTGAGTTGTCAGAACTCCTGATTTTCTTCTGTAGCTAATACAATCTGTAATTTTATATTACTTTATAAGTGCCATCAAATGTGTGTTGTTCATTTTAACACTTAGATTAAGTTCTTTAGAAATACGTAAGTCTACTCTCACATGTTGGAACACTATAAAAAAAATTTAAAAAATGCTGAAGCATAACATTGTTTATAGTCTTTTATTGTGTGTATGGTTTTACTTGGGAAAATGGATTTAGCACCGTTCCCTTGCAGCAAAAAGGTCCTGGGTTCAAAATCCTAGCCTGGGGTCTTGCTACATACAGTTTGAATTATCTCTCTATCTCCGTACATGTAAGGGTACTCTCAGGGTTCTCCAGCTTCCTTCCACAGTCCAAAGACATCACTGTTAAGTTAATTAGCTCATCCAAATTGGCCAAAGTGTGTATACGGTTGTTTTTCATTGTGTTGGACTGGCGACCTGTCCAGGGTACATTCGCCTTAATTGCCCAACAGCTGCTGGAGATAGGATGAGTTGGGACACATAATTGATGAATGGATTATTTAATACATAAAAGTAGCCCACATATAGCTTGCATTTAGTCTATATATAGTCTCCCCAAATAGTTTTTTGTCTGTATTTTTTTATTAATTTGATAAAGGAAGAAAATCTTTTGTTTTGGTCCAAAACAAACAAAAACAGATTTTCTTCCTTTATTAAATTCATAAAGATTGGGGTATATTTACGGTTTTGTTTTTACTATTTGTTATAGTTATCAGCTTGGATTCGTTAATATAATCTAAATGTATAGCTATTTATTTTGGAGACAACCGGATATTGTACCGTTTTAGAGGCTAAACTGGGAACAGATTTTAACCCGGAACAGTTCTTCAAGAAACCGTTTAAGACGGTGATTTTCCTGTTACACTGCTTTCGTGACGTATATTCTATCGCACTTCAGAGTCTAATTTCTAAACACAGAGCGACGTGTCAGACGGGCGTGAATACCTACATTAATAAATAGATAATAAAACACATTTATGCCGACCTTAAACCGGATGTTCGTTTTTCCTACGCCGCAAAGGTAAACCTGCGACTTTAGGCTGTTGAGACCGATAAAGTGGGAAGTTATCGTCTGAAAAACTAAGGTTAAAAATGTAAAGTATGTTTAACTTATGTTGTAAAGAATTTTAAGGGTAATACCTAAATTTTGCGTTTTAATTGCGCTATTTTAAATGGCTAGCTGTTCAATCTTGGGTATACCTGCTCTAAAATAGCATATATATTATATAAATTATAGTTTTTAGCAGGTAAACGTATTATTGCAGACTCCTGTGTAGAAACACGTCCAGTTTGAGTTTATCACGTAGATTCGGGGGATGTTCAGAACCATAATGGGACCCTCATACAGCGTCGACTCACCCACGCAGAAAGGGAGTTCTGGTGAACCGGTAAGTTCTGCTGAAGTCACACGAAACTACTAATCATTTCAATGGTTTCTCTCAAAAGTATCGGGGCCACTAAGATAGATAAAAAAAATCTGACTTTTTTTCCCCACTAAGGAAATGATTTAAGGGACTTTTCCTTGTTTGTGTGTGCAGCTGTCTGGCTGAGGCAATCAGTGGTTGGTAACCACTGCTAATCAAACTCTTTTGCTTTTGCTGCTCCACTTTACATTCCTGTCTGCTCATGTTGTTAGAGAGTTGTTTGTTCATATGTCTGGGATATGATTCTCGCCCATTGTGATTGACATGCTTCAAACAAAGTATTTATTTTCATTGTTATGTTGCGTTTGAAATAAATTTGTTTGTAAATATAACTTTTGTATATATTGTACTTTTTTATTTTTTATCCATCTTTGTGCTTCCCTATCCTTTTGTGACCCTGAGAATTTCCCCAATGTGGGACTAATAAAGGCTTATCTTATTTTATCTAAAGGACAACTTAAAAACAAAACAAAACACTACACAACCAACACCAATTTTATTTGAACATTTTAAATGTATTTACCTGAAAAAAAAGTATTCCTTTTTGCTGGATTAACTCAACTACAACAAGCAAATATCTTCTGGTTATTTCATCAAGCTTTTTTCTCAGGTAGGCAGTCTGGAGTCAGCTGCCTTCTTTTTAGGTTTGCATTTGCAGCTTTAATGCAACTTCACTGATAAGGAGTTTCCCACATATTGATTGCATTTTTCATTAGCTAAAAATATCCCATGTTTATCTTTCTTGTCGGGGAGGGAACCTTTTAGTAGCACTCTTCTTACTACTTTAAAAGCGGTATGCAGCCCATTCCTATTTAGAACAATCAAATTTTTTTACTGAAAACAATAAAAGTACAGCGGAATGAAATTTGTTACTACTTGGCTAAAATATTGCAGTCATTCTGTTACTACCAGATTTTAAAATGAAATAGTTTCGCAAATAAAGGTCCGCAGAACCTGTTTGGCCAGGTCTTAAACCTGAGTTTCCCTTCAGGGGAGTTTTTGTTGAGTATTTTGCTACGGTGAAGCTGTGAATTTTAAACTTTGTTTAAACCTAAATAGAAAAATGTGAGAAAATCCAACTGGGACAGTTATTCACTACTGTTACATAAAACCAGATGAACTATTATCAGTCGTACGTCGAGAACACTGACTGCCGAAATAGATATTTGCTCTTGCATTTTTAGTAGAATGATATTGGATTAATATCTGAACTGGTGCCATAATAACGTCCTAAAGTTAAACAAACAAAAAAAAAAAAAAGATCTCCCACCATTAAGTGGCTGTCCTTCCAAATGTTGAAAGAGTTTAACGGATAAAGCTATGTTTTATATTTAGAGTGAAAATAGGATGTTGCAATATGTATATACTTTGCTTTTTTATCCCTCGTTGTGCCATTTTCTTACTCCTAAACACACCCTCAAAGTTCAACAGGATAATATGTTTAGTGTAGCAATATATCTAACCGCCGTTTTAACGTAACAAAACACAAAACTTTGGTGTATTCCTCTTAGGTTTTGTGCTTGCAATGCTATAAGTCAATATTAAACACTGAACAATTGATTTTATTTTCCTCTTGTCGCCTCAGGTCATCATCCCTCTTCCGTTGGACATCTGGGAGGAAATCTTCCTAAATCTGCCCCCCCGTTTTGTGGTTTGTAAGTGTAGATTAGTGTGCCGCCAGTGGAAAGATGTAGCCGACAGCGAGTCTTTCTGGAGCGAAAGATGTAGAAGGGAGGGATATCATCTCCGCGATGCTTCCAAATTACCCAGCAGTTGGAGGTTGTTCTACTTCTTGTTCAAGAACAGGAGAAACCTCATAAAGAATCCAAGAGCAGAAGGTCAAAAGCGGTGATGGGGACTTCATTTGATGTTATGCTGCTGCACTGTTTTCCTGATATTGATGCTTGCCCTCTCATCTTGTTTGCCCAGATCAATTTCAAGGTTGGACAATACAAGAGAACGGTGGTGATAGGTGGGCAGTAGAGGGATCTATGGTACCACATCCAAATGCAGCAGTTCAAAAAGACTTTGTGACCTCCTACGGGTGAGCATTCACCAGTACTGGCAATGTTTCCACATGTTAATTCAGATGAAGTTTAACTTACTAATTAGGTCAATACAACGTGTTGTTTCCAGAATGTGCAGAAAAGAACAGCTGATTAATCTGGCGAATGAAGGTTACAGCCCATCGTTTATGGACGAGTTCCAGCCGCACATCAAGATATCGGACTGGTGGGAAACGCAGGAACAACCAGGATTTCGGGTGTTTTTCAAACAAAAATAGAAAACCTACATTTCTTTTCGTGTTGTCAGGTATGCACCACGATGGGATTGTGGAAGTGTCTATATGATTACCGTGGAGTTACTAAATCAAAAGAAAGCCATTGTCCAGCAGTTTAGTCCGCAGCCTATTACCTTTCCTCAGTGGAATGATCATCAGTGGCATGAGGTATGCAGACATTATGACAGAGTGTTGTAGCCAAGCCAAAAATAACCCTCAAGGTATTGATGTTTTTTTTTCAATCTGTTTCTCTTTCAGATGGTGCATGTGTTCAAGGACTATGGACCAGGCGTCAGATACATTCGTTTTAACCATGGTGGTAATGACACCCAGTTTTGGTCTGGATGGTATGGCATCCGTGTAACAGAAAGCTGTGTCGAACTTTGTCCTGCACTGGACAGCTAGCTTCTTGAAGTAACCATGTTAGTAAAAGCGGTTTGAATGCTGTTACGTACAAACCCTCATTTCCCCTTCTACCATTTTGTTGATGGCACTGATTTAATAAAAATTTTTTTTGGCATACTGAACCTTTTGCAGTGTTCCTAAACACAATGGTTATAAAATGGTTTAAAACAGCTGTTTGTGTTCTTTTTGTATTTGTGACTGCTTGAAAGGCATTTTCCATTCTGCTTATCCGGGATCAGCCTAAGTAGGGAGACCCAGGCTTGCCTCTCCGCAGCCACTTGGGCCAGCTCGTCTGGGGGAGTCCCGAGGCGTTCCCAGTCCAGCCGAGAAACATAGTCCCCCCAGCGTGTCCTGGGTTTTCCTCCACAAGGAGGCATCCTGATCAGATGCCCGAGCCACCTCAACTGGCTCCTCTCAGCGTGGAGAAGCAACTGCTCTACTCTGAGCCCCTCCCGGATGACCGACCTTCTCATCCTATCTCTAAGGGAGAGTCCAGACAGCCCTGCAGAGGAAACCACATTCGGCCGCTTGTATCTGTGATCTCGTTTTTTCTGTCACGACCCAAAGCTTGTGTACAATCTCGTTGTACAATGTGTATAATGACAATAAAAGGCATTCTATTCTATTTCTACTTCACTTTTTGACTCAGCTCTCTCTTCACCATGACAGATCGGTACAGCGCCTGCATCGCTGAAGACGCCTCACCAATCCGTGTATCGATCTCCCTCTCCATTTTGCTCTCATTCGTGAACCAGACCCCTAGATACTGAAAAACTCCTTCATTTGAAGCAGGATGTCCCCTGCAACCCGGAGAAGCCACTCTATAATCCAACTGACCCTCCTCTGCAGAACCCCTGAGTAGACCTTACCATACCAAAGGCGTTTTGTAATATTAAAACTTAAATCATTAGTTAAACCCGGACAGTTTGGATCACTTTTGTGCTTCATATCATTTATTTCTTCCTTTTTTGAACATCCCGGAGGAAATGCTTCCAAATATATCTCACCGTACGGTGGGGTTTTGTGGAATCTGTTCTGCAGAGAAAAAGGTAGCACCTCTGTGATGGTTCCAAAGTGGGAGGGGGTTTTAGTTCTTTCACATCCAGTAGTAAAATTAAGGCTTCCAATACAAAAATGTTGAAGGGAACTTTAAAAGGTGGGCAATTTTTACTATACACAAACATGTTTGGAAAAATAAAATAGAGCGCTGAAGGAAACATGGCTTTGGTTATAAGCTTTTTTGGCAGACTTGCATATAATATAGACTCTAATCTCTTAACAAATTAGTTTACAAATGGCAGCTTCCAACATCATACACACCCCTTTAAGACACAAACTGTCACATTTAAGGAGAGATGTATGCATATTTTATAGGAATATCTTTTTAATCATTCTATTTGTCTTTTAATTCCTTGCACTGTCTTAATTTGTTCTGTGTTTCTTTGAACAAACGTCACAGCACAGATATTGATCTGCGGTTTGGGTCGGAGTTAAAAAGCAGCTGGGCTCATCCTGTCAAACTTCCGGGGAGAGCTGCTGAACAAACTACAGAGATGGGTAACACGCAGAGCTCTGAACTGCTGCTGAAACGGACTTCCGCGTCACCTCAAGCAGCTTTGGATTCAGCTGAAACCGTAAGTTCTCTTTAAAACATTAGACGAAACAGGAAATGACTGCAAGCTTAATGTAAAAAAAACAAACAAAAAAAAGTCCTGTGACAACCGAAAGTAGCAACAGCTATGTTGGTGGTACTTTAAAACAGAGGTGTGGACTCGAGTCACATGACTTGGACTCGAGACTTGAGAAATATAAATAGACTTGCAACTCGACTTGGACTTTAACATCACTAACACGTGACTTTTTTTGGACTTGAGCATTTTGACTCGAAAAGACTTGTTATTCTCAAAAACTCAGATTTAAAAACTGTATTCACACGGACCGCTCTCTCTCTCATCTGTGGTTGCTATGGGCCGTCAGCACAACATCCAATCAGATTAGATCCACGTGGTTTTGAACTGACAACCAATCAAATTGCAGGGCTAACGACGAAGACAAACCGTCAAACATCGAGTCAGCTGTGCCCTCCCTGGACTCAAAGCAAAGTTTTTCAATTGTATAGTTTTTGTTTTCTTTGTCAGAATCGCCAGCTCTCCTTGTCGTTCACCAGGACAGATGAGGCGTAATTTCGATTCGCGTCTCCCCGTTAGATACGGGTTACCTCTCTTCTGTATGCTGCTTTTACGGACGCTTGTACCGACGCGTTACGTTTGCCCCTCAAGTTCAACACTTTAAATTATCATGTAGTTTACACAAGAGGCACCTAAATATAACAAGCTTCCATCTCACTCATGGTGTCACAAAAGTTATCAAAACTGCCGTTAGGCATCATGGGAAACAAAAGGAAGCAGGAAGTGATTGCGAGAAACCGAAAAAAATTACACATTTAAAAATAGGTTGTTGCTTCTTCTCCTGCTGGTGTAATTAATAATATATTCAATAATATCATTATAAGAATATTTACATAACTATTATTATCTATGTAATATATATATATCTACAGTGGAGCGAGTTTTCAGGCATGGTCGCATAATATTACGTCCCCATCATGCACAAATGACTGACAGACTGTTGGCTAATTTGATCTTTTGCAAATGCAATACAGATTAGAGCCCTGACAGAAAAAAGCACCACCCTGTTCATTGCTAAGTTTATCTATTTCTTGTGCCTCCCCGGACAGGACCGAAACTGCCGTGGAAGTAGTTATAGTAATACAAAATGCAATAGAAATACAATGTCAGCACTTTTAAGTAATTGATTACATTTGCATTTGTTTCCCATTGTTTGAAGGATGTTCTTACAAAAAGTTTTGATAAATAAATATTGATCTTGTGTTTTTGAAAGGACTCGAAAGGACTTGAAACTCAAACGTTAAGACGTGGGACGTGACTTGAGACTTGGCGGGCACGAGTTAGGCCTTGACTCGGGACTTGCTTGTTTTGACTTGGGACTTGACTCGGGACTTGAGAGCAAAGACTTCAGACTTACTTGTGACTTCCAAAATAATGACTTGGTCCCACTTCTGCTATAAGATAAAAACGAAACGTGAGATTGAGGGGAGCACCATTTGTAACCTGGCGAAACGACCGGTGCGCCATGTGGACGGGGTTAATGCGCCATTACAAAGCTATTCTTAGGGCTGCAGTAAAGCACTTAAAAACACAAAAAATACATAGTTGTTCATATTGTTTAAAAGGATGAATTTCATCGAAAGATTAACACTGCTATATATATATATATATATATATATATATATATATATATATATATATATATATATATATATATATATATATATATATATATATATATATATATATATATATATA
>JAVLVB010000779.1:6100380-6113707 GCA_032876305.1 Orestias chungarensis | reverse complement strand
ATATATATATATATATATATATATATATATATATATATATATATATATATATATATATATATATATATATATATATATATATATATATATATATATATATATATATAAAACACACTAACAATGCAATTAAGTAAAACATTCGACAATGGAGAGGAAAAAACGTTTTTTTTCCACATTAGGAAACCTCCAGCAGAACCCGGCTCAGGGCCAGCAGTCATCTGTTGGGACTGATTGGAGGTGTGAGAACACAAAGCAGATAGACACAATACAACAAAAAACGCAAGCACTGATCTAGGGGTCCTTTGTAGGTGGAATAGTAGTAAAAAAGGTATTAGGAGAGGCAGAATGGTTATATGTTGTTTCCATTACCTCATCCATCGATGTATCCCCTCCCCTCCCTTTCCCTGGAAGGTACCACACCCCAAACAGAATGCCAGATTAGATGATGCTTCAATATTGACAAACAAACTGAGAAAAAACATAAAGCTTAACAGTTGACATACCAGCAGATAATGTGAAATCGGATACTAGTTCTAGAAGAAAGTAGCAAAAATAAGGAAAGGTGGTCTGTTTCAGCAGTGTAGGGATGAAGAACTGTCTTCCTTAAGAGAATTCCCCTCCCTTCATGCAGCACAGGAGTTTTTTTTTTGCTACACATACGGAGATGGATAATCATTATAATACTTTAAACCTTAATTTGTATTTAAAAATTATAGTATTCTTTTATGAGGATGTTTACATCTTGAAATTCTGATCTCTGTTTGATCTTTGAAAACAGAAAAGAGCTGCAAAGGTACAAAAATCACAAAACTCAGAAAAAAGCCTAATCTCCTTTGTGACTATCCTAACCAAGTATCTCTGAAATTTTTAAGAAGCTTTTTTGTTTTTTTCCCCCCTTACTTCTCTGTGTTTGTCATTCCAAAACTGTAAACTATCAATCAAATAAAGTGAATTGAATTCATCCCAACTTATTGGTTATAAACTAAAAAACCAAACATCATTTATACATCAGCTCACGATTCTGTTTTTCTGTCCTGGCAGGCTTTTAACATTCCTCTGGACATCCTCGAGGAAATCTCTCTGAACCTGCCAGCCCATATGGTGGTTCGTGTGTGTCGACTAGTTTGCCATCGTTGGAAACATGTTGCAGACAGCGAGTCATTCTGGAAGGAAAGGTGCAGGAGAGAGGGGTTTATTCTCCGCGACCCTTCCAAAGCACCAAGCGACTGGAGGTTGTTTTATTTTTTGTGCAAGAGGAGAAGAAATCTCATAAAGAATCCGAGAGGAGAAGGTAAACAGACGTTAACCCACGTGTTCTCCCACCGAAAAAAGAAAAAGAAAAAAAAAAGAAAAGTAATTTTGATAATATAAATTACTTCTTCCTCTTGATTGCTGAATACAGATGAATTTCTGTATTGGAGTGTATTAAAGAACGGCGGTGATGGATGGAGAGTAGAACGTCCTATGGCGGTTCACCCGAACACAGACGTTCAAACAAACTTTGTGACTTCCTTTGGGTGAATATTCATTGACACTGAAAAAGTGTTTTTTAATTAGTTATAATGAACATGAAAGCTTCTGAATCACAATTGTTGTTTGCAGAGAGTGCAAAAAGTCACAGTTAATTGATTTGGAGAAGGAGGGTTACAGCAAGTCTTTTATGGATGAGATTCAGCCCCACATCCGGGTATCCGACTGGTAAGGAAGATGTCTACACCAAGAGAATTACTATAAAGATTTTGGTGCACTTTACAGTGAGGTTTCCATATTGTTTACTGATCCGTGTCTCTGTGCAGACTAAACAAAGATATCAATTCTCATTACACCTTTGTTGCTAAACTCTTTACCTTTAAAACACCAAAATAACATGAATTTCTTGTTAGGTATGCACCTCGCTGTGACTGCATATACAACATATCTGTGAAACTACTGTGCAGGAACAAGTTTGTTATTCAGGAATTCACTCCTGGTACTCTTAAACTGGCTGAGCAGGATAATCAGAGGTGGCAACAGGTATGCACAGTGGATATGCAAAACCTGAGAAAATACTTAATGTTTTAATTCTTTCATTTGTTGCTCTTCCAGATGGTGCATGTGTTTAAGGACTATGGACCAGGAGTGAGATATGTATATTTTGAGCATGGGGGTAAAGATCTGGTGTTCTGGAAAGGGTGGTACGGAGTTCGCTTAACAGAAACGTGCATTGAAATATGCCCAGCATTGGACATGCAGCTTCAGAAACCCGAAAATTAAGAGTGTTTTTTAACTGCTTTAAAAAAATTTTTTGCTTCACCTTGAAACATGCTGCTAAGAACAGACTGCAAAACATATCAAATTGTGTTTTATTTTTCTTACATTGTCTAACGCAGGTATTAAAAGAAATAAAATTAATACGTTTTGGGCCGTTGACTACTGGTGCAAAATGAGGAAGGAGACGTTTGATGCTTAGGCTTCTTCTCACCACCTTTTCAAACCGGACAAGAATGGTTGTTTTTTTAGATTAGTGTTTCTCTGTGGACATGTTTGAAGATTTCTTTTGTATTGTTAAATCTAATATTTTTTTGTTTTGGAATGTTGACCTTTCTTGCAAATACTGGTGGGACTGCAGTAAGATATTAGCTGTAACAAAGCTATGATCTGGGACAGTATATTTAATTATCTTATTCCCGGAGAACCACAGTAAACCTGCTTTCTAATGTGTATTTAACCGAATCCTGGTAATATATCTGTGCAATATTCTATTCTTTCTCTAAATCGTCAAGAAATTAAACAGCTTCCCTATGTAATTCTCAAGACAAAAAAAAAAAAACATGTTACTTGAAGATGTAGTCATAATACTGTTTATTGTGCTTTTTTATCCCAAGCAAAATACAGTAGAACTGTCAAGTTGAACACAATGAAAACATCTTTCTTTTTTTTATTGACTTCAGCGCCATCTCAGCTTCTCAAAACCTCATGAGTAATGCACATCATTCAGTAAATAAGTTATTTTTACTATATTTACAAGTCACTTCAACACTTCACCTTAAAAAGTGCGGCATGGAAAAACAGACATATTGGTTCAGCTATTTAACATCAAGCAGTTACTGACGAGATCCGAGGCATATTGAGGTTACCAAATAATTGGGACTGGTTGTAAAACTTTGGCCTGTAAGGTAAATAATAGATCTAAGTCATTACAAAAGATTTAAGATTGACCTAAGTGCTGCAAAGAGTTATGTAGCAATCCATTTTAAAAATCAGTATTTCGATTAGAGTTAGAAGTAAATTGTATATCCTGCCTCTCATGTATCATTTATCAGGCATTATCCTGGAACAATACGGCAGAAATGGGAGCGTTACCTAAAAAAAATTAAATGCACTGCATTTCTTAGATCTTCCTAAAGGTACTGTTGGAATGCTAAAAACAATTTTTAAATCTTAGAGGAAATAAAGGAATATTATTGCTAATGTAAAAGCTGGTGATAGAAGAATGTTGTAGTTTGAAAGAGATTTGAAGTCATTTGCAATAAAATAAAAGACAGTGAGAGTAACTTACTTTTGAGACATTTGAAACAGGAACTTTATGCAAAACAAGTATTTAATCTGTTCTTAAGAAACGCCTCCATAAAATCATAACACTATCAGGTCAAACTAAAGTGTTATTTCAGGGAGATCCTCTACAGTTTGTTGATGATTTAACAAGTCAAGAGTTTGCATAGCTCCTGACTAGTGGCATCAAATTTTCCAGCGAAATACAACAGAATACTCAAGTTTAAAAATTATCAAACATATTATAATAGGCTTTTAGGTTAACTCTGTGAGATGACTAACAACTTCATAACATCTCAAATAACTGTGGAATGTGTTTGTGCAGAAACCGTACTGGTTTGTTTACACAATTTTGGAGAAACAGTGTGAAAAAAAGATGCGTAGAATCTTACAGCAGCACACATTTAGGCCTTTTCCTAACTTCGGGAGGCTCCAGGGCGGCTAGTATTGCCTCATCAAACACATTCTTTAATCCTTTCTGTGGAAACAAAATTTTGTTATTGAAAACAAAGCCATCTCCGAGTTGAAATGGATCTAGACTGAACTGTATAAGCAAAACAAAGCTGAGTAGAAATTATGTGAGGCAATCAAAATCTTCCTTTATTCAAATTTTAAACGGGACTCTTCTTGTGGTCAAGCGTTCTAATGACAAAAGATCAGTGGAAAATACTGACGCAACAATAGAGAAAAACTCACAGTCCAACACAGAATACAGGTTAAATAGATTTGTAGAGTATAACAGATAAGTTCAATACTGAGAGAACAGAATGTGCTTTAAAAAAAAAAAGAGAATCTTAGTAATGTCCAGATACAGCAGGACAAAAAGAGACTGAAAGGTTGGCACTCGTATCATCTTAGGCAGAGTGAGTAACTGTGAGTAGGCCAAGAGAGCAAACAGGAAAAGAAGATGAGCACATGAGTTTTAAACTTCAAAAATGCCTGTGGTTACTTCAATGAGAGACGTTTCTTTACAATGTAAAAGCAGCAGACAATCGAGAGGCAAAGCGAGATGCAAGAAGACATCAGAACAAGCAGCATTTTCTCTTTCTCTGAGTTTCAGGGGGCTCTAAAGCAGCTAGGATAGCTTCATCAAACACGTTCTTCAGTCCCCGCTACAGAAACAGAGAAAGAAGGGAGAAACACACGGACACACACAATGTTAGACGGCTTTTTGAGCCGAATGCTGTTAGCAACAAACAGGCCAAAGTATTTATAGTGCTTTCTGTTAGAATGGAACGATAAATACATGCAAGGCTCAAGAGAGAAATGGGACCTACCTGGGTTAAAGCAGAGCACTCGACATATTTGACTGCCTTAAGGTCTCGAGCCAGCTTTTCTGCTGTCTCGGGGGTGATCGGCTTCTGTTTGTTCTTGGCCAACTTCTCCACTGTGGAGGGGTCGTCGCGGAGGTCAATCTGAGTGCCTACCAATAGGAACGGGGTCTTAGGACAATGGTGGGTGATTTCGGGAACCCACTAGAGAGGAAAAGAATGCTATTACTCTGGTTTAACAACATGGTGTCACTAATGTTTCAAAAAAAATTTGGTCAAGTAGTTTTTAGTAATCAAATAAAAAAGAAAACTTGTTACTTGTGAACACAAAGAAAGACATTTACAATAAAGCTTCTATTTTAAGTAAAACTGACATTTATTACTTTAATTTATTTATTTATTAACATTTGCTTTTTTCCCCCTACTTCCGGACATACAAGAAAACTAGAAATAAATTTAGCTGTTAAACATTTTTCACTTGTAAACCAGGTTTAACAGATTTGACTTGTTTCACAGATTTCTGAGGGTGTATGTTTAATATCATTTTTAAATGATACTATGAATGCTGAAACAATTAACAAGTTTTCTACATTCTTGCTAAAGTACGAACATTTACATGAAAACCAAAAGGAGGTTTTTCTTGTGCATCTACAATGTTACATCACTAGTACTAGTGTGATATTTTCACTGTAACATATAAATTTAGTGGCTTTTATGCAACAATCTATAGGCCGTTTTTTTCTTTTTCTTTTTGTATCAATCATCCAGTTTATGCTTGGTTTGCAGAACAAACACTTGCTCCTTGTAATCTCAAATCTGACCCATCAGTTTAGCGTTACTTATGGTACAGACAGAATGTGTACAGTCAGCCACAACTACATGACTTCTTTCTGCAAGAAACTCTGCTTTAATGAGTTCAATCCTACATCACTTTAACCACGCTGTATAATTTCTACATTTCAGAAAAAGGGTTTGAGTTAATCTTAAATTACAGTAGGTCCAGCTTATTTATTGGATTTGTTCGTGTTTTCTAAAGATACTTTATAGTTTATTTTTATTTAAATTTCATAAATAAAGTAACCACCAGCACACTTCCCCCAGTGTAAATTTTCTCTGTCACTCCAACTATTTGATACAGACAACTAAAAATTTAAATGCTTAAACAAATAGTACATTTAGGATTAGGTGTAGTTTTAACATAATTTGGTTTTAACATGAATAAGCTGGACAAATGGCCTGTAAGCTAATAAACAATTCAAAAACAGTTCAAATTAAATGCATCCAAACCAGAAAATTAATGTCATTCCTAAGTGTTTAATACAGTGTTTCGAGTAGAGTTTGTCCAAAGGTTTTCAGGTGGGAAATAACATTTTGAGCTTCGTGTTCTTACCTTTTCTTTAACATTCTCAAACGAGGAAGGAGAAACAACAGAGAAACAGACTAGGAAGACGTCGGTCTGAGGGTAGCTTAGTGGTCGTAACCTGTCATAATCCTCCTGACCTACAAAGACAGAAATTTAAGTACCATAACACAGAATAGGCTATCTTGACAAAACAATAAAAATAACACACACCAAAAACCACAGCCAGTGCAACAAATGTAAGCCACTGAAGACACTACTTTGTGTTTAAATGTTTTTACTTATTTTTGTTTTACAGCAACTGAAGGTGAATGTCTGTCTCATCATGTACCAATAATTGCTGCAATGCTAAAAATGAAATAAGATACAAGGGAAGTTTCTGGGTTTGTAGCTGCTAGAAGACAGAACTTTGAAATTTACCCCAATATTCCAATCAACTGCATCTCCTTATAATTCACCTTTTGGGATTAAAGTGTCTGTAAGAAATGCATTATTCATTTTTTTGGCACAAAAAATGTCCACTTCATCTTATGCATTTACAATCATATTCATTGTGGTGAAATTCATTGCAAATAATTGCATTCTTTGTATTTAGAATTACAAACCTTTCAGTTCAGTGCAAAAAGACTATATTGCAAAATTAAAACTACGACCCTGTACTTCAGATTACAAAAAAATGTCTTGAAGTAATTTAATATTGCATTGCAACCGCAGAGGTTACAGGCAGGGTTATAGCAACTTGCACTACAATTTGTGAGGAAGTGGCTTTGATGTTAAAATCATGTAGAAAAGAGAAACAACGTTTTGTTTAAAATGTTAAAAGAAAAAATATACATGTCTACCTGCTGTATCAAATAAGCCAAGGGTGTACGGTTCACCCCCGATCATTACAGTTACTGCATAGTTGTCAAACACCTGCAAAAAAACAAGTAAATGCTGGTCACAGGGGGCACTTCACGGTTTATCTTTTAAAAGTTAGCTCCAGCTAAACTTACTGTTGGTACATATTCAGAAGGGAACTTGTTGGTTGTGTATGAAATCAGTAAGCAGGTTTTTCCCACTGCTCCGTCACCCACCACAACACACTTGATAGTCTGCATCTCTGTGCTTTCAGGCTGCTGACAATTACGTTGGCTACAGAAGGAGGGGGAAGAAAGCGTTTGCATTGGGTTAGGCCGTTTAGCATCTTTAAATTAATGCAAACTCCAGACAAACATATGCGATGTGCCATATCCTGCAAAATCCAAATATTAGCTTGATAGACAGCTGGGATGCCAGAAAAATAAAAGGCAGCGTTGACTTGTTCAGTCACACCCCATGATTATCAAAGCTGTCTGGATGCTAACGATAGCGGAACGACTACATGCCTACTAAATAGCAAGATTAAATAAACTATGGCTAATGTCACAGATTAATTGTGTTTTTTTAGTTGATTATGTAACTATTTGGAAATGGAAAATAAAAATCTGCGTTCATATCGTTTAGCAAACTGAGTTACTGCTCTTCTAGCTAATGCTAACCAATACGTTAGCTTAGCCACCAGTCTGTTAACAGTAGTCTAGGCGTCCGTGTGGAGTGCTAGCGATTTATACAGTGTCCGAAACAAGGACTGTTAACAATCCTTGGTTCGAACAAGAGCTTTTTAAAGTATATACGTTTTTTAAGACTACGTACCTCCGTGTTTAAACTTGATAAATCGGCTGTTTCGCCGGGCGTTGGCACCAGCGAGCAGAAACTTCGCTCAGTCGGTTAGGCGAGTCCGCTCACAGTTAGTCAAGCCAGAGGGTCTACAACCCGGAAATAGGTTTCAAAATAAACACCCTGGCTCTCTCAGAGAACTGTAAACTTACACATGTCATAAACCAAGAGCGACACATGGGTGCAAGATTTAAATTTAATGCTATAAATCGACGATACTTGATATTTGCACCTTATATGTGACAAACTGGAAAACATTCACTTTGATGCTTTTACTTTAAAAAGCACGGCGCTTCAGTTGCTTGGTCTGCTTTGTCTTGTGAGTGGTTCAAAGAAGTTCCTGCGGAGCAGAGGTGGTGATGTCACCTCAAACCCCCACCTCTGACCGGGCATCCTTTCTGTGACTCCCCCTAAAGAGTTTACTACTGTTTATGATGTCCCAGCAGGCTTAAAATGCATCAGTGTCCACTGCTAATAGAGCTCATGTGCAATATTTTTTGTTTCCAGAGGCATTTCTAAGAATTAACCTAAAATAAAACAGTTTGAGAAATAATCTAAATGAATATTATTAGTTAAACTGCCAATCTACAGTTTGACAAAAAAGGAACACTTTAATGCTCAATAGTTATTAAGGATTTACGTTTTATTCATGTTGAAGCTACAATGGGTAAAATGTCCCAAAAATGATAATAAAGTCAGAAGTTGCTTGCCTAAAAATTGTGCCCACATTGTCTATTAAGCGAATAAAAGGGTCATTACATTTTACATTACATAATAACAGTGGTGTAACTTTTACCAACAAATGTACAGCAAGTATCTAAGTAAGTACCTAACAGTAGGCACGAAAGTATTAATGTTAATGGTTGGCTTACATAAAAGAAGAAACACTGAACCCACCCCCCCAAAAAAAAAAAAAACACACACACTTAATTATATAAAAGGGACAAAAACAGAATAAAGCTCTTGTGTCATCATCCGCTATGGCAGCAAACACATTTTGACAAATTCTAAAGGATTTCAGTTCGTTAAAACTGCAAGGAAAAGGAAATATACAAACAGACTTAGTCAGAAAAAAACTTTTTTAGTTGGCTTGTGTGATCTCATGTGACCACATAACAATTTATAACAGTTTTGCAGGTATCTCTATGATGTTACTTAATTTCCACTCTTTATAATATTTGGTAGAGAAATGTGTCTTCAGCAGGTGAGTGTGCGTATGTACTGCAAGAGACAAGAGAGAAATTGCTTTCCCTAAATGTATTGATTTTCTACAAAGACAAAGGGCAGTGGAAATTGACTGTAAATATTGTTTTCCTGTACTTGACGGAAAATATCAGAAAATTGATCTTCTCAAGGCTAGAAGAGGCAGAAAGAATGATTACATTCATAAAGCAACCTCTTAAAGCTTCAATTTAAGTGGCTAAGTGTTTTCTATTTCAGTAACCCTTTTTGAATGTGGCTTACAAAATAAAATCCACAGCAGTTGACTTCATTCAACCACTTTTTTTTTTCTAGTTGCCAAGACATGTTTCGTAGACGCATCCACTTTGCTCGGGCATGTGAAAGGCCACAAATGCAATTAAGCACAGGAATTCTTTTAAACAAAGTTGAATTGAACTGAAATGCTTTTATTTCCTTCTTCCGATTTTTCACAAGCTGGCTTCCTTTGACATTGGCATTAAACTTTGTGGCATTAGTCAGGTTAAACATCCCATCTCAACAAATATACAATGCACCTTGTCCACATTTGGGGAACATGATATGCAGTTGTGCAAACACAGCAGTTTCACAAACTAAATGTGTCCCTACTTGCACATAAAGAAAACATTAAATGCTTCTAATAACTACAATGAAGACTTGGCGTTTTAGATAGCACAACTTATTGTTCCGTATAAAAAAAGGCTAAAGAATCTGAACTAATAATTAATATTTTAATCGCAATAAGCACAACTGTTTAACTCACAGCATAGACAGCTGACATAAAAAAAATATGACAGGATCAGTAATCATCACAGTCTACTTTACAGAGTATTACTTGACATTTTCCTAAGCACTGATATTTAAGTACTGTTGTGATTGAAAGACAGCATGGAGTCTAATTTATCGTAGGCATAAACTTCCAATCCTGCCTGCATGTCCTGAGAGGCTTTAAGTAAATACTCTGAAAATAAGATAAACAAAGGAATAAGATAATTTAAACATCCTCGTGTCTTACTGTATAACAGGACCTAAATCAAAGTTTCTCTAGCCCCTAAAAGTAAAACTATTTATTTTTAAAACCTACATTAAAAAAAGATAATTCTGATTGCTTATTTTGCACACGAATGAGATCAGCTCTGTTAAAACATTAAATGAATGTCCAATCCATGTCCACTGTTTTTCATGATGTTTGTGACTGATAAACATTCACATATCCGTTGGGGTGATGAAACTGTTGCTGACAAGTTCCTTGGACTCGTAATCCTCCAGACAACCACACATTTTAAACCCGAATAAGTAAGCAGAACATAAAAAAAGTAAGGCAATCAATCGCCTCACGTTTTTTGAGTTCATAAACTAAAAAATTTGAGTATATCATTGCATATATATTTTGAGTTCATGTTAAGGGTAATTTTAAATTATCATTAAATTAGATTTACGTATTAAGCCAACTCAAAAAATGTATGTTTCTGCTGCTCAGAATATTTTATTCATCCGTCTCATTGCAATAACTCAAGAAAACGTAATAATTTCAAGCATGAAAAGTCAAGATATTTATGCTTCAAGAACTTAACATTTATTAGTTTCTCCAATCACTGGTTTAATTACCCACAACTCAAAAACATAGACCGGTTACAGCTCAAAATCATTCACTGCCAAACTTAAAATATTTCTGGCAGCCTTAAAAATAATAAGAACTCTTGATTTAAAAATCCGAAAAACAAAAACACGTAAAATTAAAAGTATACATATATATATTTTTTGTATTCAGATGTTTAGTAGAAAAATTTCCTGGCAAGTCTTTTAGCAAACAAATAAAAAAAATTAAAAACACAAATAAATTAATAAACCAACAATTAACAAGTTTACTTCCGGCCATTTTGTTTATATTGGTACAAAGAAAAAAAATCTTCGTGTCCCAAATAGCTTATAAACAGTTAATACAACATTACCAGTGGTGCATAAGCACATATTTGACTTTAGAGAGGTTTGCCCACTCCTGCCCTATTCAGCACAAAATGAAACAAACAAAAATAATATTGTTAAATTCATTTTAACAACAAAAAAAATCAAGACCAAAAATAGAAAGACAGTGTGCTATTTGGCTGAAAACCCTAGTGGAATGTTCTCTAACAGAGTGAACCATCAGAACCCACCACTCCTTTTTAGATCTTGAGTTAGACACACAACATAAGATCATTTTTAAACGTCTTCAGTCCGGGTGAAAGTTTAGAGTCATCCAGACCAAGCAAGATTTTTTTGCGTGAACTCCAAAGTGTTTGTCAGTCCTTGGCTATAGCTGAGATGTAGTGCTTAGATTAGGCCGAAGATTACCACAAAGGCATCAGCGAGCCTGGGGAGATTGACGACCACATCACCCTCTAGGACGACAAGAAACTCTTGCTGAGTGGTAGTGAAGTGGGCTTGTGTCAGCATCACTGACGGTTGTAAGGAGGACTACTGCATCCCCAGGTCTGGCTCATCTTTAAAACTTGAAAGTGAGATCATATACTTATTACATTTACAGAAACTGGTTGTGGCAATTTTGATTACAGTTGGACGTCACATAGATAACAATAATACACAAGTCTGAAAGACTCCTGTTTATTCTGATGTATTGTACTCTAGTTGCTGAGAAAGTTAGATGACTTTTATGTATTCCACAGGCTAATGACACCCCACTTGATTTTCTTTGCAATTTATTTTTTTGAGGCCTTAATGGGCTCAAAATTACAATTCACACTTAGAAACCTTGCCAGAGATTTGTAGTTGAAATACTGGTACATATACAGACATTCCAGTGTGTTGAAAATAGAATGAAAGTATGAATTGGTTACTTACCACAAATGTTCTGAAAAATCCAGAGACTTACACAGGAAGGGCATGAAGAACAGTGGTACACCATATGTGGAGATCATGTAATTCCTAAAAGGATTAAAATAGTGGCAATAGTGACAAGTTTACTAATCAAACCCAATGCCAAGTAATACCCAAGTAATTATCAATGAATTAATTACCAATATCTGCCCATAAACCCATTAATAACCAGCTGACTGGTGCAATTGTGGAATTTAAAAGTTTATATGATGCATCAATCTCCCAACATTATACTAAGACTCTACCTGTGAAATGTACAATTACTTGTGTATCATGAACTTTGAACATTTGGAAGCTTTCTGTCTAAACAATGTCAGACGATGAGTGAGGCGATCAAGCTCATTTAGTTTGGTTATCCGTTGCATGTACCTGCATTGAGGAGAGGACAGTAACAGCAATTATTTATTTCATGATGAATGAAATTAGACAACACTAAACACAATGTGGCCGGCGGTAACAAAGATATAAACAGAAAAAGTAAAAAAGTAACCTAAATTAATTAATTTATTACATTTGTTTAGCAAGGATAAAAACAGAATAAAGCGTTTACTACTATTACCTCAGACTGCATATCAAGAGCCTTGAGCAAAGTTAGGCAGAAAGTTAATCTCTGCAAACATCGTCTTTTTGATGTTGGAGTGTGAAGGTCCATTCTCAGGTTTTTTTCCCCAACTTCCTTTCCCAGCATTTACAGCGACCTCCTGACAACCAGTCATACTTGTTCCAAAAATCTGAAAACACACAAAGAATATTGTATTACAGGACACGTGTCATGATTTCAAACGATCATACCCATCATACTAACCGTGTACAACAATATAGACAAACAGATCAAAACAAAGTAGATGTGCAGTATGTCTAGTAGACTATTCAAAGCATTTTATTTCCCTAATAAGTCCAAGTTTGGTGAAGTTGGGCTCGTAGCATCCATTAATTCTTATTATAGCAATAACTAAACAAACAAAATAATATGTATATTTTAATTTTAAATAACCAGCTAATTTAATTTGCAGAGAGTTGTTCTTTTACTGAGCCATTCACAACTGGGACACACAATGCAGAGCACAGCTGAGTGTTGTCCTTTGCCAATGTCTCCCGCTCTTTTCCTTGGCTCCAGTCTTTCTGCCTGAAGGGGAAGTGCAGGCAAATACTACAAATTAAAAGATATGAGCGGTTCAGGTGCAAGCGACTTATTTTTTTAATTTAAAAGTAATTTATTTACCAGCCAACATTTTAATATGTGAACTATTAACAATGAAATAAAAAATAAAATAAATAAAAGTATATTAACATGTGTGCCTCTGTGTGTGTGTGTGTGTGTGTGTGTGTGTGTGTGTGTGTGTGTGTGTGTGTTGTGTGTGTGTGTGTGTGTGTGTGTGTGTGTGTGTGT
>JAVLVB010000779.1:6061548-6100280 GCA_032876305.1 Orestias chungarensis | reverse complement strand
TTTTAAGTAACGGGTACATGAAATGTCAAATGTTCATATTATTCAAACATTTCAAGTTAAATCAACTCAAACAGAAGGAAATTGCTCCTGGCACTCAACTTCTTTAAGTAAGTACAACTTTTAAGAAAATTTTAAGTTCACACTACTTAGCACAATTACCTAATTTGAACATTCGGGTTTACAGTGCATGAATCACTGCCAAAACCCCCAAAGTCACCAAAAACAGGAACCATCGTAGAGTTGCCCATGGGCTAAATAAAAAAAAAGAAAACATGGAACAGGGTATCTAGATTTAGTTTACGTTCAAAGTAGACATGGCATGAATGCTGTGTGAGCACAGTTATTTTGTTTCAAACAAATAATACACGGGATTGATTTTACGTGAATTTGCCATTCATCTTTATCATTAAATATTTTGTAACACCTACCGTCTTTCCTGTTCTGCAAAAACGCTACTTTTTGTGGTGGCTGGGGCGCACAGCCTGTAGAAAAATAACAAAAAACATGTTGCATTAAAAATAAATGTACAAGATTTCATTCACATGAGGACTTCATAATATGATGCCTATTAGAAATCTTTATGATATAATATTTGGTTCTGTAACTGAAAAGCTGGGTTTTGTGCAGTTCTTCACAGATAACCATTTTTTAACTACGTCTCCACCTTGGCTTGACTGAATGTTAACAAAACTAAGCACATTGTTCTTTTTTTCTAACAGCATTTATGCTTTGACCACTTGCTCTGAAGTTAGTATAGAGCACCTATATTTGATTACGTGTAGACTATGAATTTTAATTTTGCCGTTGGAAGTTTTATTATTAGCGAGGCAATTTGCTGAAAACCTCATTTGTTGTTTTCCTCAATTTTTTGCCATGTGGTATAATGAAGTTTCCACCTCTGTTACTTTTCCAACGGTCTGGATGTTGGGATAAATCATGTACTGTTATGATCAAAACTTCCCTTGAAAACTGACTATAAGTTAATAACTTATCATTTTTTTCTGATTTCTTAACTTGTGGAATATTAAGTAAATTATATCCTTTAACTTTAATTCTCCAATTTTTGCTTGGTCAACTGTTCACATCCTACAGCTTTATTTCACATTTTATCATACCACATGTAATGTTTGAATAAGCTGTTTTCTATTCTTGCTTATCGACATCCAATTGCATGCTCCATATTTTCCACATGCATAATTGTTTCAGTATGAACACTTTTAATGTAATTATTTATTTAAGTGCTCCACAGTTATCCAGAGCAAAAGGGTTGTAGCAATTGTAAACCTTAGCAGGATTCACTGGTTTACCAAAATTTATGACCCATCCAGGAGGTTACTGAAAAACCCTGAAATTTAAATGTAAGTTAAAATTGCTAATCCAATAAATGGGAAACAAATTCTTCTAATCTAGATTAAATCAAAGAGCTTTTAAACAAACAAACTTCAACATAACAAGATGTTGTATAGAAAAAAGTGAAAAAAGGGAAGACTGACAAACTAGTCTAGATTTCTAGGGGAGCAGAAACAGGAAGAATGTTTTCCCAACATTCGTCTTCTTTAACATTTCTAATATTTGATTTACTTTTTAAAAATCCTTAGCAAAAATAGACCAATTTGGAGTGGATGATTTACCACCAGGACTTCTGCTTTCTCACCATCTCTCACAAGCATTTTCTCTTCATCATGCAAACCTTTAAAACATAGCCTTGATTGGGTAAGTTCTGCATTCCTCAAGTGACAGCTTTGAAAATGATTGCAAAATGCTGCCTGTGACACATCACCTCAAACTTTCTGCTTAACTATAGATGTCAAACATGTTTATCATCAAATATTTGGTGTCCAAATAGGTTCTCAAACTCATTTATTTTCCAAGTTGATATGACTGCCAATGTATTTCGTCACTGGTCATAAACTCAAGCAATCCACTCAAATCCGGTGGCTTGATAGCTCAATTGGAAAGGGACCTGATTGTCACACTGGTGGCCTGGGTTCAAATCCCAGCCTGGGCATTCAACAGTATTCAGTGTGGGTCCTTAGGCAACCCCCCCAGGTGCTACTGCCTACTTTGTTATTTGCTTTGGATAAAAGCATCTGCTAAATACATACACAAATCCAACTGCTGCAAAGTTGGCCCACATTTATATGCCTTTTAAATATATTTGTAGAGTAATCATCTACGCTAAAGCAAGAGTTTATATTATTCTGGTGGTAGCCATGCTCCCTGAATATCTGGGCATAAAGATCCTCTCAATGTTGTATACAGTTATAGACAGAGACTGCCTTTTCAAATAGTTAATCAAAAACAAACAATTGTCTTGTTTAATTTTATTGCAGTATACTTGTATTATTCTTATAAACATATGTGGCAAAATATGTAAAAAAACCAACAAAAAACTAAGCAAAACAAAAAAACATTTGAAACAGATAGTTAAGAATTATGTTTGTGAGGTTCTGTTAAATGGTTAAAAGAAGTTTACGTTTTCCTGTAGCATATATATATATATTAAATATATGTATGGAATTAGACTACCCCAGGTAAGATGTTAACTGTGTTAAACACACCATTTAACAACCCCTTATCTTTAATCTTGGGCGATCCTTTTGCATATTAGTCATGTTTTGGGAGGAAACCATGCAGTCATGCCCTGAAAAGCTGGAAAACTCTGTGATTCAAAGAGTTACTTAAAAACTTACAAAACAGAATAAAAATTTGAAAATATGAACTACGAAATCGTGACAGCGCCATTGTTCTCTGTTTGTTCAGTTTTCGCCGACCCGTTCTGGTCCGCTCCTTGTTCCTCTACCATACCTGACTTCTTTAATGTTCCTGTTGTGTTTTTAGAAGAAAAAAAAGAGAGTAGTGACAAAGGAGGATGAAAAACCTTTTAATGAACTCACATTGACAGATTTAACAGCTGTGTTTAAGAATTCTTGTACCTGTGAGGTAATTTCTGTGCATTCGATGGAACAGCAGGAGACCAAAGAACAGGATAAAACCAATGCAGGCGATTATCATTCCGCACAACAGGAAGCTGTAGCTTCCCTCAGTCTGAATTATCTGTGGAGAAGATAGCAATACTAAGCTACTAAACACAAATCAAAATCAACATCAACTAATGTTTGTGAATAAATGTATAATTCTCCTCATTTCATTTTTAGTTTTTAAACAAGGGAGACAAAAATCTTACTGAGCCAACCAGAACCTGCATCACCATCTCTCCCATTCCTGCACTTGTCACCAGCACCGACGTTGCGCACCCTACCAAAACAAACACCACATTCTCTCATTTTCATTCTACCGATATGTTGTTATTGAAAACAAAGTTTTTTTCTTTTACCCTGATAATCAAGGATGTCCTCGGTATAAGCAAGCATGCACGGGAAAATGCTGCTCAAAAAAAGTCCACATAAGCAGGTTCCCACAAACAGAAAGATGCTGCTTGTGTAGAAAATGAGCAGCATCAACACAGAAACAATAGCTCCTGCCTACAAGAAAAAAAAAAAGAGAGAAAAATGTTTAGAGTTTCCTTGTGTATTTAAATTTTTAATGCATTAAAAAATATTCTCTTAGTTGTTTGAAATTCCAACACAAAGTAAAAAATCAATAAGTGGAAGGAAAATGATACCTGATTCTGTCTTTTCTTGAACAAATGAATACATGACAATGTAATGGCATTTTTACAAAGTAGAGTGGGATAAAAATGCTCACAACACTTCCCAGATTTCTTTTGTGACAAATATGGAAAAATATACACTTGTCCTTCCACTTGACAGTTATTCACGACGCAGTCTATTGAATAAAATCCTAAGCTATACACGGAATTTTGGATATGAATGTATTTGCAAAGCCTTGTTAAATGTAATTGAAACAATGCACCTCTAACTTCATATTTGGCCTTACCAAGTTGAACATGAGTAGTCTTACGGGTTGGAAACGATATGAGAGAGGAATAGACAAGAGGCGTCCAGCTGTGATTGCTGCCCAGAAAATACTAGCCAGGTATCCTGCTGTCTTGTTCGGCAACGACATTGGTGGGGCCACGGCGTAGGTATAAACAAAGCCAGCATAAACTCCCTGAGAAAAAAACCAGCAAGTTCTGTAATGCATCCTGTTTCCTATGCTTTATGGGATGCATTTCTTGTATAGACTAATAAAGGTTTATGTTGAAAATAATGCATTTGAAATGAGTACTGTTTCATTTATTTGCACCTCTCACTCACCACAATGCCATCGGTCATAAAGAGCACCATCCCCCCGAGGATATGGATCATAAAGAAAGATGCAGGCAGTCCACGCAGGTTATCATTCTGACAGCAGCTGAAGATACTCCCATGACCTGTGGCACAGCAAAAAAAAAAAAAAAAAAGTCACCAATGATATATGGGTGTGCACAAAATGACATTTATTTATCTATTTTTCATATTTTCTGCCAGAGCGTTCAACATTATTCATGAAGAAATGTAAGATGAATTCAAATAAAAGGGAAAAAACACAAATACTTTCAAATTTATACCTCCAACTTCATGTTCCTTCTGTTCCAAGTCTGGACCCTCGGGCCCCTTCTGGGTCTCCATTGCTAGTTCATCTTTGTCTAAAAGACGTGGAGTGCTGCCAGGGCAGCATGGGAGTAATTGCTCCCGATACATGAGAAACAGCACAGCAATGGGCACAGGCAGCTGAAAGAGCATTTATGCATTTTAGTTTAAGTTACAAACAATAATTAAAATTAAATTACCACCGATGTATATCTGCTAAGGATCTTACATTAATAAGTGCCATGATCCAGAAAGCATACTGCACAATTGGTTCCTCCTTCTCCACTCCATCATGAGGCAGGTGGCTCTGAGTTATGTTGTAATTCACAGTTGGGCTGTATCTCAGCATGCTCCTGAAATGATGCATGATCTCGGTCTCATTCGACGTATGATTCCCACAGCTTGTCTCAGAGAGGAAAGGATCTGCAATCAGTGGGCTCACCAGGGCACCAAACCCAATGAAGAAGTGCAGAGCCTGCAAAAGAATACAAAGGCCAGGGACATCAAGCTACTACAAAAACTACAAGTTTTAGAGGAAATATATATATATATATACATATATATATATATATGTATATATATATATTTTTTTCTTTTCTTACCTGTAAGAAAATAGCTGAATCCTTCTGATAGATGGTCACGAGTTGAATGTTAGCAATCGTGTCGATAACACCCATTGCCAACCCTGAGACGGCCATTGCGATGGCGAGTACGAGAACATTGTTACACACTGGGATGATGGCAAATATTACAGAGATGAGAAGAGCAGAAACAAATAGAGCAGCTAGAGCGCTGAATAACCTTTAAGAGAAAAAGAAAAGAGACAAATTTGGTTGAAATCAAGACAAATCTCTTGGAGTTCACTTGCTTTGCGGTACATACGTTCTCTTGAAAATGCCACCGACCGAACTGCCAATCAATAAGCAGAACTGCTGAGAAAAGAACACCCACGTAATCTGGCTAAGTGTTGAGTTTGTTTGACATTGCAAGTCCAGAATTGTAGGCCCAAGAAAAGCAATGCAAAGTCCAAAGCTAAAGAAAACGCTCCAGTAAGTCAGTGTGTGATGGGCGTTTCGCTTAAATAGAGTTACAATCCGCTCATCTATGAACATCTTTGGGCACGGCAGAAGACCAACTATATTCTTTACAACTAAATGAAGCGCTGAGGTTCTAAAGACAACTGCTCGGTGAAATGGGTTTCTGGATATGGATTTAAACCTTTCAGCTCTGACCCTTTTTATCTTGCATTGCTTAACTAAAAACGGATGTCCCCTTGAGTTAATGGTTGAAGTGTTGACTGCTCCAACAATATTATTCATTCTGAATGGTGTCAATGTTTTACTTGGAAAAAGGCTGTTTGCTGAAATGCAACATTTGTTAACATTTGTGTGTCAAAGGAACTGTGCAATTGCAGTGGATAATTTGCCATACAGAAAGCAACTGTACAGATGTCCATCGTATAATTTGTCCTTTTTTTCCATATTTGGACAATTGAAAGGCTCTCGTTGAGAACGAAAATTACTGCGGTAAATTTTCCAAACTAACGTAGTTCAACATAACCCTAAAGAACACCGTAAGAAGTAATTTCCCCAGAGAGAAGACAGGGCATGGGCAGGCTTCAAATTTAGGCATGAACCCCTCTCCCCTCAGTTTGTCAAAGTTATAACCAGATCAATAATCTTAACATTTAAAATATTCTACTGAAGTAATCTTTTTAGGTCTTTAGTAACAAACATTCCATGTGTATCTGGTGTAATGTGTACAGTCTGGAATGAAAAAGAAGACTAAATACCTAATCCCGTTAATGTGAAGGTAAAGGAGGAAACAGATCTGATTGTGATGACCAAATATGGACATTGTCAAAAGCCGACCAACAATCATGAACCAAATACTTTTTGTTAGTTTTGAATGTAGCTATATTTGCGGTTGAACTTCTGACTGATTGAAACAGCAAGTTAACAACATAAATCCTAACACTCCTATGTGTGTATGCATCAGATATTTGCGTCACTGAATTATCTCGCACATGCTTTGCAGGTTCTCATCTCTCTTGTTCTATGATTTAATTTGCCACAAAACATAAAAAATACACCTATCTGAATTTGGCAGCTGCATACTAAAAAAGAAAAATCATGACTTTTTCTTGCGAAATCTTTCATGTTTTGTTGAGATTATATCTTTTTCCTGCCGTGATATCTTTCAAAGTCAGCCACGCAAAGCCTCTAGCTGTGTAACTGATTTGTCAACATATTCGTTATGTTCTAAACCTTGATGAATATAAATGTGTTTCGAGAAAAGGCATTCATTAACACTAGCTTCCTCTTCTGGAGAAGCAGCAACATTAGACAACTTCTTCAGGTAATTGTCAACTAACATTATCTTGAAGACAAGTGTTAAAAACAAACAGGAAATTCTGGCTACTGAAGTAGGTCATGTTTTTCTGAAATTAAACATTTTGACCTTGATGAATTTAGGTAAACTGGGACATTGATTATTTGAACCTAGTAATAAATGGATGATTCAAGACTTTAAGCAAAAGATGCTGGTATTTGTGACAAAATGTTTGTTTAATTTTCAGGTTGACAAGAGATTAATTAGCATAACCTAAAAAACATTTTAATTTCATTCATACATTTAAAAGAAAATATTTACTCTCTTTGTCTATTCTTTCATATATACTTCTCATAAGGCATGCTGGAAAAATTACTGAGGGAACGTTAAATATCTAAATATCTACAGGGTGATACCTCTGACCTAATGGAAGCTAGTGTAGTTTTGATTCAGTCAGTGTCCACACATCCTGTTATAATATGTACAGAATGTGTTTTGTAAAAAAAAAGAAAAAAAAAAGGAGTTACCTAAAGGCATTAGATTCAGTATATTCTGTATATTTCAAAATGTATCAACCCCAGACATTCTGGATATATGTATATATAAATTAATTGTAATTTCCTATACTTTTATTCTAAACCTCAGGCATTGTTGTCTGGAGACCTACAATTTACATTCATCAATTTTTTGAATCTCCTTTCCATATAGTTGTATGCCATATGACTCATCATTAGATTTTTTTTTGTTTGTGAATGATTGTTGACTTGGTTAGATTTCTGTACAAGACGGTTGCTGGGGATTTTTAGCAGCATTACACAATTACTTTGTCATTCTGACAACTCCTCATTTCCCTTATGCCTAAATCTGTTGTGATTCAGGCATAATTTCAAACTGCCCTTATAAATTCTGAAGTGATCCTGAAAAATATATTTCTAATAGCACTCAGAAAACCAATTTAAATGTTTTAAGGTACAGAATTAATACTAATTTATTTGCCAGTATATTAGGTTTACCATAAAAGATGAGAATATAGTTTGAGTGCTTTCAACTGGCCATAAGTTATAAAGTACCCATAGATCATATTGAAATAGATTCTCTGGTAATGTTTCTACAGCATTAGATGAGCCAGTGTTCTATACTATAGGTTTAGATTAATATGTGTCATAGGCCCTGGATCCCGGCCCTGGCCCGTGCTTGGGGACTGGGGCCTGGCGGGACGGGTAGGGTGGTGCTCCTGGTACCTTGGGGACTCTAGTCCGTGGCCGCTTTACCCCGGACCTCCACTGCGGTCCTCTGGGTGCGTGGTGGTCCTGCAGTGGGCTGTCTGATCTCTGTGCTTTTGCGTGGTCCCAGTGTCCTGGACCTTGTGCTCCCTCTACGCTCCTGGAGGGGGGTGGCAGTGGCCCTCTGTACCCATGGCTGAGCATAATTCATGTAAGATCTACATCACATTGTCTGCATGCTCACACGCAATCACACACTATAGAAATCACAATACTTTAACTGTGCCGATCTGTTTATTAATAACATGAAGTTTGCCTCATTTTTGTTTATTTAACTATTTGTTTTTGTGCAGCATACATTGCTGTCTTAGCTCTGCTTTCCGCTTATTATATCTCCACAGGTATGATTCCTTGCCTTTTCGCGGTTTCCCATGGATGCTTCAGGAGCGATCTTGTGGCAGCTAGTTTTTGTGCTCCATTGTTGTTTGTTTGCTTTTGCTATTGTTTCTTTGTTTGCTTGCTTGTTATTATTTGAGTATTGATTTTTGGTCTGTGTATATGTTCCCTTTCACTCTGTGCAGTAGACCCACCAAGAGATAAGTTAGAATTCAGCTGGGGAAAGAACACCATTAATAATATGATCAAGACAATGTAGAATGTGATTAAAGTGTTTTCCCAGGCTGATAAACATTGAAAGCATCAATTCCATCCATCCATCCATCCATCCATCCATCCATCCATTCATTCATTCGATTAAATGCCAGATAAAGGAACTTTATCTTTTTTTTTTTATTCCAGTCACTTAATTAAGAACTTTTATTTCTGGTTGTACTTACATTCAAAATGTTTTGCAAGACTTCTGCAAGAAATCATTAGACCTTTGATGTAACACATCCAGACATACAGAGTTGTTAAACATTAAATTATTTTCTTCTTTGAGTAATAAAATCCACATTCCTAAGTATAAATCTGTTTTCATTTCATTTCTTTAATCTACCTTCATTTCCATAGATACTTAAACTGAAAATCGACCCTGTTTCTGACCTTTTTTGTCTAATAAATAAAAGAAGGACATCCAGTGTAATCATATTGTTAAAGAAACTGATTGGCCAGTATGAAATAAGCAACAATAAATGTTATAGTTCATTGCAACTTCTATTTATACCTTTATTCGTCCTAAAAATGAAATCACAGTTGGGAGTAAAAAAACCCAAAAAACCCCAAGTTTTTTCTCTAACAATTTGAGTTCTAAGGAAACACAATGTATATGATATATGACTAGATAGTTGATAAACCACAGCTGCTTCTAAATTAGTTTATTAATTTAAGTTTGAGCTTCGAGACAATTTGCTCGGCAAACAGGGTTCTGCTGTCAAAATAATTACATGCTCACTAAATTATTCTTCACAGAGAGAGTCAAACAATAAAATTGAGTGAGCAACAAGCACATAAAGGTGAAAGGAATTTTCAACTGATTATTTTTTATGTCCAACACTAGATGGTGTGAAAGTGCTGCCTTCATGTTGAGTCTGATAATGATCAGTCCTGCAAAAAACACTGTGTTGCAAAGAGGTCTTTATGAAAAATTGCTAAAATAATTGAGGGTTCCAATGAAAAGCAAACAACTTTTAAATATCACATGTTTTGTTCAGTCTTTGTTATTTTTGTGCTTGGATGCCACATAATAGTTCAAAGCATTGCTCCTATGCTCTTCTCCTTCTCATCTCCATATGCTGACATTTATCCAATCAGCAATGAGAAACCCGAAGCAGAGTCAGTGCAATGTGACAGGAATTATAAGAAGATTAGTATTTTTATTTTATTCTCACTGCCCTCCCCCAAAAGTTTTACAGAATTTATTATGTCAAGTCAGTATTCAGACAGCCTGCAGAGCATTTGTTCTGATTTAAGACACCTCCTAAATACTACCAATACATCAGAAACACAAGTAAAGTAGATTAACCAAAAGAGATGAGCTCCGGGCAGTCTTAAATGTTTCTGTCACCCATCAACATTGTTCTAACCCCCCCCGTTCTATTTCTCAAGAAATAGAGGCAATGATGTGAGGCATGCAAACAGAAATGTCTGTAGGGCAAAACACTCCTATTCTTTTTTTTTGGCTTGGTGCACCCTTAAAGTGAGGAAGGTAAAGGAGAAGTAAAAGCAGTTCATGAATATATTTTAAGATGCTGTAAGATTGAAGCTTTTTAAATAGAAATTAAATGAAAAAATTGAAAACATCTAAAAATGGTGGCTGGGTGGTGTTTTTTTTACAAGTAAAAGAAAAGACAAATAAAACTGTGCAATAGCATATTGTAAATTTTTTATATATGTATACTATGTAGTTAGAGGATTATATCAAAAAGATTAAAATATGTCACGCAAATTGGTGATGATTTAATTTATTTAACCTTAGTTAGATTTTACTACAACCAGGCATGTTTAATACCCAAGCAGTAAGTTCCTGAAATGTATGTTAAGCAGAAGGAATCCGGGCCTTGTAAAAGTTCTGACTTGAATGCGATTAAGATGCTGCAGATTAGCCTGAAAATGTTTTCTGCTGGAAAACCCAACAATATCACAGTATACAATAACTTTGCCAAAACGGTGGGTAAAAAAATATGTACAGTAATGCAAAACATTTACTCCCAGGTATTATATTTGTTTTGAATTTATAACTTTTATAACTATTTAGGTATAGAGGTGCGTTTATTTTCTCACGGAGGCACATCTTGTCTTGGATAACGTTTTTCCATTAATGAATGAATTACTGATTTAAATTGATTTTTGGATACATTACATAGGCAAACTGAAAAATGATTGCTGCTTACATGTCGTAAACATTGTTTTATACCAAAGGAGCACTCTTCCTTATACTGATTAAAAATGTTTATTGCTGGATAATTTGCTCCCTGTGTGTAAACAAGATAACCAAGAAAACAGCATCTGCTATCATGATTCCTGCACTGAAGGATTAATATGTTTTTTCCTTTTGTTTTTAATCAAAAAGGAGGTGTTATCATTATCATTAAAACAGACGATATTCATCTGCTTTTTCCTTTTTATAGAACTTGTAAAATCCAGTGTGATTTAGAACTAGAAAATTAAAGGATCTGAATTTTTTTGACCGAGTCTTTTTACAGTAGAAGGATGACATTAATAATAACAGTTATTTTGAGAACTTAAACTTATTTGCCTGCAGGTTCTTCCCTTGTCACAGATGGTAAAGTACTAATATTATACATATTTCGTCTTCAAGTTGCTTAAATAATACTTTACAACTCACATTAAACCTAAATCTAGATTTTATACTAGAATGATAAAAGTGTTTTACTTAATTCCAGCTGGATGTGCTCATAAAGAAAAATTCACATTAATATCACCCATGCCACAGTTTTTGACAAAACTCATTTTGCAAGTTAGATGTCAAATTTAGAAATTGAGGCAATTTTAATAAATACTTCATACAGATCCTCGTCCCTGCGTATACGTAGGGTACATGGTAGATGGCCTGCCTTTGTATGCCGCTTTATCACGTACAATGACCCTAAAGCCCTTTATACTACATTTAGTCACTCACGCATTCATGGACATATTCACACGCTGATGGTGGTGAGCTACACTGTAGCCCCAGTTGCCCTGGAGCACACGGACAGAAGCAAGGCTACCACACAATTGGCACTACTGTGCCCTCTGACCTGCAGCAGGCATGCCGGGTGACGTGTTTTGCCCGAGGACATAGTGGCTGAAAAAGGAAAGAGTGTGGATTGCAGGCTAATAAATCATTACCTCCTGAGCTACTGTCACCCCCACAAGTGGCTCAAGATGAGTACACTAAGAGGCCCATTTGGCTACTCAACATAGGAAAGACAAGAGGACATGCCATTCACATTTCGGAGAAGTTTACTGACCTTTAGATTAACTGTGATTAGAAAAAGACTGACTGAGAGTCACATTATAGGTTATCTAAGTCTTGTGTAAACAAATACATTTAGTCTGAGATTACAGCAGACTCTGAAATATAGACTGCTTTGTAGAATGTGGTAGTTGATATGGCGGCAGAAGAAAGTTTTTTCTTCTGCCGCCATATCAGCTATGATTGGTATCTAAAAACCGACTACAAAGCAAAGGATAAAGGCAGGATCACAAAGTATCATGCTCACAGGGATGCAGTTTTGTTTGGAGTGGACATGGCAGTATGCTCTTTATTTCCAATTCTTAAATGAATCCAACACACGAGCCAGAGAGAATTGTAATCATTTTTATGGATGAGAAACTGTGTCATTGTATGAGAACAGATAATGATGTGAATGATGCTCTCGTATAATGAGAATGGGTTTGATGAATGGAACGGGAATGATAAAAAAAATGCACAATGGGTCATTCTATATTAGGAATCAATCCGTTTTACAAATGGTAGATTTTTTCGTCTGGGGAATTATAAGCAGAGAACTCATGCATGCAGGGGGCTGGTAATATATGCTTTGCACAGACACCAGAATAATACAGCAACACCTCGGTGATTCATCATTTTGTATTGCAAAGATGTCTTTTGCTTTTGCTTTGCTCCCCTCCACCACTCCTGACAAAGTTGTAGGGAGCGGAGCAATGATGCGTGTCTTAGTGAAACCTGGTGAATAGTAATGAACCACGACTGTGTGTCTATTTGAGGGAAAGTGAGAGCAAGATGAACTGAATATGGAAAGGGTTTGTGGGTAAGGAGGGGAGGGTGGCAGTCTATTGAAAGAATGGAAAAAGGTTTTTGATTATTATTATTATTTGGAGCACCACAAGCAAAAAATGAGACAGACATTAATGGCTTACACTGTGTCTATGATCATCAGGTATTCTAAAAAAAAAAACAAGGTGGCAACACTATTTAAAACTTGGAGAAAAAAAAAAGTGATTCTTCTTTCTTAATGGGTTTCATGTTTCTCATAAAAGAGTGGATTTCTCTCCCCACTAAACCCCCCTGCCTCAGGAGCTTGTATTAGTTGAGAGAGTGAATGAGGAGGGGGAGGGGGGTGAAGCAGCGAGTGAATTTTGGCTCCAAGAGAGTTCGACAGCACCTGCTGTCTTCAGCTCAGATTCAGCAGGCAAAACTAGAAACTGACTGTAATGACCAAAAAAATAAAGGCCAAAACAAAGAACAAGTAGCTCAACACAAAAATATTTCTCACAGTTTTTTTCTTTATAGTTTATTTAATAAATGAGTGAAAATACCGGTAATCCGATAAAAATGTGAACTTCTGTTTAAAACTCAGCGACAATGACTGAAATGTTTTGTAACTGGCTGCAAAGATCAACTTGAGTGCAAAGACTGAAAGGAAGGGAACAAGCACAATGGAAAGCCCGCCTCCCTAACTCAGCCCCTCTTTTATCCCCTCCATCCAGGACCCATGGGCTCTTTGCCAACTTGGACTCTTAAGAACTCATTCAAAGGAAAAACCAAAGAAAGAAGCGACTTGTTTAAAGCCACAACCCATTTTTAATTTTTTTTTTTTTTTCCAACAGTCTGTTGTTTTCCTCTCACATTTCCCACGTGTGGATGGATTTTCTGGCTGTCATTCTCCCTGACCCTACCTCTGAAGGAGGGAGAGGAGGGGAGAGTAGAATTGCAATTCACGTAACGTTCAGTCAGATGTGTGTTTTGAAGGTCTGCTAGCTCTCTCTCTCTCCCTCTCCTGCTCACCCTCCCAATTTTCATTCTGCTTTTACTCCTTCTCCTGCTGACATAGTAACTCCTCCCTCCCACCTACCCATTGTCTTTCCATACAGTATCAGAGGGGATACCACAGTTGGTCTAGCAAAGGATGTGAGACAGGGGGAAGAGCAGGTAAGAGTCAGATTTGCAGCGGAATCAATCCAGTATTTTAATAGTCAGGGTGTAGCTTGTCTTTAGGCTTTTTCTTTATACCAAGTCTGATAGTGATGCAGCTTCAGAAATGATATATGACTCTCATGTGTTGCATGTAGTATATTATAATATTTTATTGGTGTTGTCGGAGAATTAAAGGGGCTTTCAACTAATCAGCGCATATAAGATAACGTGTTGTAATGTTTGATTGATAGAGACAACATTTAGAAAAGATTACCAAAGGGGTTTAAGGTTTTTTTTGCAAATCGACAAATAATAAATAGCGACCACCAAGCATAAGCCTTAAAAAAAACATAAAAAATAATTATAAAACCATCTGATCTCTGATGATTATATGATATGGCTCCAAGCAAATAGGAGTCATGTGCGATGTTTAATGATTAATACTAATCCTCCCAGTGGCTGAGATTCCCCTTCTCGTCTGGACAGGATCTAAGAGGGGGAGAGCTTTACTAATTTATACTGAGATATGCATGAGCGGAGGAACCCTGCAGATCAGTGGCAGTGGTCTCCTTTGAACCCGGAGTTGGGTGATTGAGTAAATTCTTTCCCCTGAACGGACGTGAATGAGAATATCTTGAAAGTGTTTGGTCAATAGCCTTTAAGTAAAATGTTGTCAATGTGCTTCGGTTTGATCATTTTTTTCAGAAACAAAATATGTATGATATTAAATATTTGTGTTTTTTGTAATGTAAAACTTTAACAGGTGCATAAAAAGATGTGGTTCTCTCAGACCTGTATAGTTACTGCCTATGGTTTAGGAAGCTTTTATGCTTGTTCAGAGGGGAGAAAAAAAAAAGGAGTCTCTCAATGGAGCCTTTGTTGTTTGAGTTGGAGACAGCAAAACCCAAGAAACACTGACTGACAAATACCTGGCCACACTAAGCCGCACATACCTCAGCTTTGCACTTGATACAATGTCAACAAATGCCTCCTCTGTCCTCCATGCTGGTCAGTTTCCTCTCAGTCTTTGAGAATTTTTTCATGTTTTTATAAAGGCTTCTGTTTTCCGAACAGACATCTGGGTGTTCAAAGGTGGCCTGCACAGCTTGAGTACTGAGTTTCTGCTACTAAAAGCTGCTGAAAATGGCCAAAAACCCATATAACAGTTGTAATATACACATAAGCCTCAAAGAGTATAAATTAGTCATATATCTGGAAATTAATCTGTCTCAATTCACCTGAATGATTGGTCTTTTTATGGTGGATAAGTTGCAGATGCATGGAAATGTTAGTATATTTGTGGCATTGTTAAACACTGATTAGCCTTTTATGCTCAGCAATTAAACTTTAGTTCAAGAGTAATTGTCGTTTGTTCTCAGGGAAGACATTCGGAATATAGGAAGGGTTTATGTAAGGAGTTTTAAAACAGAACCTTTTGATTTGCACGACACCTTTTCCCAGCAGAAATGGATTTAAAGCTCCATTTTTAATCAAAGATTATTCCACAAGCCCCCAACCGCCTCCGCCCTTTCAAAGCTTTAGGGAGGTTGCTGTTAGATTCAAACAGAAAGAAAAAACAGGGGTCAATTTTTGTGAATCTGTTTTGAGAAAAGTACAATCTTCATTGTTTGTAGGCTCTCAGGACAGATTCAGTTTACTCCCCTGGGCTTTAGATGAATATTTCCAGTTTCTTTGCTTAATTATTCATGTGGATATAATTCCAAATGCTGAATCCTGTTTATTTTCCCCTGCTTTTTGTCTTTGTTTGCAAGCTTGCAGTCTGAAACGCATGAATAATCTAATTGCATCTGAGTGCACAGTTTTGCAGTATCACCTTCACTATCAAACCACAAATGCTACTTATGGCTTTCTATTCCTATGTGAGTTCCTTCTGGTATATCATGTAGGGTTTAAAGCCATTGGATGCAAGGTGGACTATCAACAGGGAAGCGCGTTTAGGACGTCAAGAAATTTCCCCTGTTTTAAATTTGCCTTTAACGTGAATCTCCAATATTTGCAGATGGCACATGAAAACGTATCGAAAGGTCCAATGTGTAAGCAGAAAGATTGTAAAGAGTCTCGCTAAAGTAATGACTCCTTAAAGAAGCATTTCATTAAACAACTGTCGAACATTCTTGTCATTTCGCTTTTTAAAGTAGAATTTCTTGACTGGTTCAAGCTGCACTGCTGATTATCTTTTTGTCCATTGTGGCCAAATTAGACACTTTCTGCACCACTACCTCAGGAAATGACACACATCTATGTTCCACCTAGAGTTAATTAAAGTTTGTACCGTATCATTATGCTCAGAATGTAATGATACCACAAGTCGCTGCTGATAATACAAGAACTAGTCACTAAAGCTCTGGAAAAATGTTACATAGAAACTATCCTATCACAACTCTACCTTCTTGTTTAGTGTCTTTTTCTTTAAACATTTGCCAGTTGTAGCTTAACAAGTGTTTTTACAGACTTCATGTTTCTATCAACTCTGAACATTTTAATGCATCCTACTAAATTAAAACATCCTCACAGCTGTTATCTTTATTATGATTGACTGTGAGGATTCAGGATGATGTTCAGTGTGAACAAAAGCTTAAAAGTTTAATTTTGGTCTCATCTGACCACATCATCTTTTTTGTATTTGTGATGTTCCCAAACATAACTGCTGATAAACTTGACAGCAAATTTGATTTCTCTTACCTGTAGATCTTTACACATCCACTGACCTCTGGAGACTGACATTAGCTCTGCTGCATCATGGAACAATAAAATGGGCAGATTAAATGTATAGTTGTTACAAGCTTTTTTTAAAAGTACAGTACAGTTCCGGAAACACCTACATTTTGCTTAGCTAGTATTCATCACGTTCAAAGCTATTAACTATAAATAATGAATATTACCTCCACCTAAAATAAAAAGAGAAGAATTTGTTTAACAGACTTAAAAATATAGTTTACTTAAACAATGTGAAATTGTGGTAAAAATTAAGATGAAAAGATAATCAGATACATAACCTACTACTGTATGTCAACGAGGGTCTACATGATAAGAAAGCTGTTGGGGATAGTAAAACTGCGTATCTAAGTCCAACTTTTTTAACAGGAGAAAAAGGGAATATTTGTTCTGTTTTTCTGTGATAAATATAGACAAAGACTTTCTAACCCTGGTTACTCTCTAATAAGGTTTCCGTAAAGGAGAAAAATGTTTTGTAATGGATTGCAGTGGCTGAAACCTCACCAAGGTTGATTTTCTTTCCTTTTTTGAAGTGATAACTATTTATAGAAGACTTCCTGAATGTTCCATATAGAGTAAATGTTATATTTTATTATTATTATCTTCACATTTATTGTTGCATGCAAAATATCTGTAGCATCTCGGAGACAACCATATTGGACATTTTCAACATAAAAATTTCAGTTTTTTCATCGATTGGGATCACCAAGTTTAATTGTGGTTCAAATAACAATAGAGCAACAGATTAGTTCTCTTTAAGCTAAACAATATCAATGCACTGCTGTAATTTGTTCACATCACAATCCAAAAGTGCTTAAATTGGCTGATTGTCATCCAGTTGATTAGTCATGTTTTCTTATAAGGAGGTCTTTACTTAAACTAAGTGCAGAATTTCATAGGTAATTTTTATTTTTAATTTTTACTCTATACAGTGAATAGAGCTCAAAAGACAGTTGTAAATTTAACATTTTGCTACATTTTAAGATGACACAGGGGTGTTAGGATATTTTGTACCGGCTGTCTAGTATTAACTTCAAACATTTCTTAAAAAAAGAGTGTTAATATTCTAGTTGTCGACACTGGACTTCATCCCCTGATTGGTTAGCTCGCTTTTTAAAAATGGTCCAATTTAAGCTAAATTTTAAGCTATATTTAGCTTAAATATACTATATTATTATTATTATCATCATCATCACTCTCATCATCGAGAGCAGTAAGAATACCCACTGATGTCATCATCCTTGTAAAGTATTTTCTCATTCAATGCAATTGATAATCAGTAAATCACATTGAGTAAATCTCTACTTGCGATATCTTTACGTAATTCCATATTAATAAATGAATGAATTTTGCTTACTGTTGAACGTTTGCTGTCATATGATATAGCATCAACTTTCTGTGGCATCCATTGGTCCAGCTGCTAAACTTGACGTTTTTGTGTTCATTTATCATAGATCTATTGATTGCAATTAAAAAAAAAGAATATATTTTTTTTATAATGAAACAAAAATGTAAAAACTTTGCTTATAAGAGACATATTTAAAAGGAAATAGAAAAAAGAAAAAGGAAATGCATCCAAAACGCCAATTCTCAAATTAGTAGTTTTCAGCTCCTTCTTGCTCGTGCAACTTTTTCCAGACACAATTTTTCCTTCTACTCAACATCCCATTAACATGATTGGATGCAGCTCTAAATGATCAGCCTGCTTGTTTAAGGTGGGCTTTGCTGATACAATTTTATGATCTGTAGGAAGACTATAAAGTCACCCCCCCTTTTTTTTTTATGTTCTTGTGTTGAAATCCTATTATTCAGTGGTCTTGTGTGAATGTTCTAATTTCATGGGAAATAATTTAACCTTACCTATAAGCCTTATCAAAACCAGTCTAAATAAACTTTTTAGGTGAAATTAAAGAAAGAAACAACAATATTGTTTCCCAGTATGTACAGCAGGTGCAGGCTTTACCTCAGAAACAGTGACCTCTACAGGAAATATTCACATATATTTTAAAGGGGCATTAGATGAGAACGCAGTCTAAATGTATCAAAGTTGATCCAAGCAAGTTGGATACAAACATAGTTTAAATAATTTGTTTACTTAAATTAGTTTAAAAAACCCCGAAAAAAACAAGCAACCAAGAAAAAGTCCATGAGGTTTTCTTTTTTTTAAATCGAGAAACTTCAAGTATGTACTACTTTATATTATAGAGAGATATTTCTTAAAAATAAGATAGCTGTCATGGGGCACTTTTATTTCTGTTGTCTTATTTGGATTTAACAGAATTATATTCCTTTGGTTTGGTTTAAACACTCAGATTTCCATTCTACACACTGCCTACATCCTAGTTTACATGTAGGAAAGCATCTTGAAGATTGCGTACTGCAAGCTGACTGCTGATTTTTACAATACATGTGTTTTCGTGTTGCTTTTTGTGTTTTTCAGGATATAATCCCTGTTGATGCAACACGCCTTGCTTTCCAGATAGCTAGTTCTCAATTTATGTGCTTTTCACCTGTTTTTAAGGTGTAAAAGGGGACACCCCACACTCTTTTAAATTTAAACCGAGGTGCAGCTTTGGTGAAAACAAGTCGGCACGCATCGTAAATACTGCAACAGCAAGCAGGAACTTGATCAAACCTGGAAACTGTGGCTATTCGGATGTCTCACTGATTATAGCTCAGCGGGAGTTTTTATTTGCAGCTCCACTACCGCATCTCTCATTAAATCGTGGGTGTCTGCCTGTGTGGACCGTTAAAAACTACCAAATCAAAGACTTAGTGGCAATTAAAAGGCTGTCTGTCAGTAATGAAACCAAGCTCAGTGTACCAATACATCTTGGGCAAATGAATAACACAGAATGTGAGGAAACTTACTCCACCTCCAGAATTACCTTGACTGAACTACCGCAAGAGTAAATGTAAAAGTAAATAACACTAAGTAAACAACGACTTCCTTCAACAATTGCTGAAATTTATAGAATAATAAGGGAACCTTGCAAAGACAGAAAAGCAAATCAAATTTTCTGTTTTAAAACAGGCAAGTAGGGTAGAGTACAACCAGGAAATAATGCAAAGCAGATTTAAACGAATGATTACAACTCTTATCTCCCATCTAAAATTGCTGGGTGGACCCTGATTCTTTCTATTCGGCCACATGTATTATCTTAATGAATTTTAAAGCCAACCTTTATCCATGTCGTTGGCATTTCCTCGATAGGTTAAAATGGATTTATCACCCTCCTAAATGACCACGCTAACCCCAATAAGCAGTACCAGACAACTGGAAAGTATTTTTAGCAAAACACAAAAGGTAACCTTGCAAATGAATAGTTTATTAATCCGAGTTGCAACTTTAATTAAGAGATCTTTTAACCTAATTCATGAAGCTCGGCAATGAGACTTAGGTACTTTTTAAAGAAACAGGTGCATGGCATGCAAAGACAGTCTTTTCTAAATAATTTTTCCTTTAACAATGTAGAATGTTGCTGTCCTTAGCCTAAAACACATAACTTTTCCAAGTCTATTTATGTGCCTGAACTTTGGCACTAAGTATTTCAACTATTTGCTTTTCTCTTAAGGTAATACACATGCTTCTATCTATCTATCTATGTATGTATTTTTATTTTATTTTTTTTTTAGCCATGCTAGATCTTTATTTCATGCTCTGTTTGTACTTGGTTTGATGATGCATGAAAGTATTACCTAAAGTTGGAATGCTCAAATCTGAAACTGTTTTATCATGATCACTGAAGATATTCAAGGGTAAATTTTTTGTTAGTTTTCACATTAAATAATAATAGTCCTTATAAAAAAATCTACACAAAGCCACGCTCATCTTTCACATTTAGGATAGGGCTATGTAGAGTTTTTAGAGTTGGTTTCATCACTGAACCATTAAATCCAAAACTACACACAGCCACCTTTGTCTATGGCCTGTGTTGCTAAAGCACGTTGCATTGCTGTCAATCAAGTCTCCTCTTGCAGCTGTTCTCAATCCAGACAGTGAATCAGGCTGTAAGACCAGGGAGCAAGTTTCCTTAGGGCAGCTCTGCCGGTGCTCCTTCAGCTTCCAAGAACTTTTTAGAATTAGTTTTTAACTCTCTCGTCGCTTCTCTAAGATGCCCTTTGCAGAGGAACCCGCTCGTCTCTCTAAATCTCGCCTGAAGTCAGATTTAGTTGCTCACAATGTGGAGCTGCCACCTGAAACGAGCAAGAAAGATGTTTATGTTGAGCTCCACCTAAGACACATCGATCAGACAAACGCTGCGGATTTCTCAAGCGACGACGATGATGAAGTGCATGATGTGGGAGTGAGTCGATCAATGATTGTTTTCTTCAATATTGCATGAGGTCCTAAACAAAGAAACAAACAAAAAACTAAAACCGAGCAAAAACAGTCTACTTTGTTTTTGGCAAATGCTTGGACTGTGATAAATAACTGTATTGTGAGGAATGGAATGTGGGCCAAGGTTCCCAGACGGTGTGGAGGTCTCTTGGCCTGCTAAGCTCACCAGCCGTAAAGCTATGGTATAGATTTCAATGTGCTTCTGTACTTAGCCCCTGCCCCTACAGATATGTACACCTGACACTCTCAGTTGCGTGAGCCACAAGAAGAGCTGCTCTTATAGGCTACATAAAGGAAGAAACTTGTTGTAATTTAAATGTATTATATTGTAAAAGATAAAACATAACTACTTTAATGTTACGCTTACCAATTAATGTTATTCTCTTTACCATGAATAATATTAAGCTACATGATTAGGTTTGAGGTTAGGGAATGGTGTAGTCACTGGTATACTCAATTTTCTTTTTGCTTTATAAAATATGTTTTTTAATCAAATGGCGGAAGAGCTGTGAAAAATATGTATGTCTTAAATGTTGCTGTTATTTAAAAAGAAGTTTGTGTTTAAAAAAAAAAAAAAAGCCAACACTTTTTATTTCTTTTATTATGCCTTCACTATGTTTTTTTTTTTTTAAAGATCAGAAGTGATAACATTTGAGTACCCCAGTCTGACTGGAATATAAAAGATGATCTCAGAAGACTTCAAGTTTGTCAGCAAGTGTGTAATATGCAACAAAAAAGTATTTAAAAATGAATTGCAGAGTGTGTTTTCTCTTTTCAAAATGAACCCCCCCCTTTACTTCAGTTTATTATGCTGAGAAAAGCATGTCTCATTTCCAAATAGAAACAATCTTCTTTGATGAAAATTTTTACATACAATTTTGCCATAAGTATGAATAATTCTGGGCTTACCTGTAGGTGGTCACAGTTTTGGGCAGGGGAAATTTCTTGCATTAGTCTGTGTTGCAGGTTACCAGAAGCTTTCTTTGACCTGGTGCACTTTGTTGCTGGATTATGAGTCTTCATTGTCTGGTAATATTCTTCCAATGGAGCATCCTTCCATGTCCAATTAGCTGTAGTTTTTCAGTTAAGCCTTTTAAGTCATTGGTTTTGGTTCCTCCCTTCAGATGAATGCAGATTGCACTCTTGCTGTTAAGACTGAAGGATCTAAGCTTACTCAAGAAATTTAAGACCTTATTACTGAGACATTCGTTTTGCTCCCAGGTTTTAGAAAAAACTATTTCCATGCTTGACTTTGGTGCTCTTTAAAGGAGTACACAAAAAAATGTTGAAGCCAAAATTATCTTTGAAAAAAGTTAAAACTACATACTTCCCTTGCATCGTGTTTTGGTAGTTTTTATAGCTTAAACATTGTTTTTGGTTTTTTAAAGGGTGATGATCCAGAAGATGAAGGGAAGCCTGACCCAGCAGAATTGACTGATAAGGATCTTAAAGCTTTGTTACTCAAATATGGAGTTAAACCTGGGCCCATAGTTGGTAGGATTGCTTTTTTTTGTTACATTCGTCCTCTTTATCATTAGTAAATCTCTAAAATATTCTTCTTTCTGCATATTCTTCAATTCCAGCCTCCACCAGGGCCGTGTATGAGAAAAAGCTCCTGAAACTGCTTCAATCTAATGGAAAAGTGAAAAAAAATGAAGCTGATGATGCTGTGCTATACTCGGACAGTGATGAGGAAGAGGAAGGTCAAGAAAACGAAGAAGGGGAAGATGAGAAGAAAGCGGGTAGAACCCGAGTTTTATTTAATCAAATTCTTTAAATTGATGGTTCGTTTAACACAATAAGTATCTCTTGTAGTTGAATTATTTATTTTGTCTTGTTCAGGTTTAGAACGAGATCAAGAAAAAAGGGCTGAAGCATTGGAGCTGAAGGAAAAACTGAGCAATGTGGTGAGAAACAATTTGGAGCTCTTGTGTCTTCTGGTCAAAATGTTTACTTTTTCCCAAATTTTGCTAAAACATTATACAGTTTATTCTTTGGGACAAAGTATCCAAAATATGTGTTCTGTACTTCTTAATCTGGTGCATGTCATAATGAAGTGTTTCTTTGCAGAAAAATGTGCATGTTAAGAGGGGCAACTTTGCCTATTCACAATGCTTTTTTTTGTCATCAAGGCTGGTAATCCCTGCAAGTCTTACATCTTTGGTACATTATTCTGTTAAACCCCAACGTTAAGCCAAAGTAATTTTTATTTTGTTTATTTGTTTTTGTGTGTTTGCTGTTAGCGCCCTTGTATTCATAGAAACAATGAACGTAGTTCCAAAAGGAACTCAAAGAACGCATTAAAATCATCAAAACGGACCCAAGCAAACCTCCCACAGATTTCTGCACGAAATAGCAAAGTATCCTCTATAGCACAACACTCAGGATTAAGATCAGGGGTAGGCTGGTCTTACTTAACCTCTTCTATTTTGTACATTCTTATCATTATTGCATACGTTTGCACAAGTTTTTATTTGCTGTTTTATGGTGTAAGAGTTCTAAAACCGCATAAAGGCCTGTTGATACATACTTGTTGCTCACAGGTTCCTTCTGGATCTCAGTCAGAGGTGTCCAATGGTTGCTTATCATTTTCTCCAAAGGCTTTCAGCATCACTCAGTTGGTTGAAGAGGAAAGTTGTGCTTTGAACTCTATAAATTCATATTTCTCATCTGTACAACTTTGATCAAAATTTCAGTGTGTCTTTGTATTTATTCAACATGCATTCCAACTGCCAACAAATAAACCTTAAAAAAAATAGATGGAGAGTCGACGCTTCCCTTCTCCTTGCTCTGACAAACAGTTGAGCTCCCACAGTAAGCCGGAACATTGGCTACGCTCCAGCAGGGTTAGTAGAGCTCAGATTGTTCCCTCACACTTAAAGTTTAAGTTTGGTGCTGGTTGTAGGGTTTTCAGAAGTGCACTTGAGGTGAAGGGAAATTGAGAATACAAAAGTCTAGTATGTCACGGTCCTATATCTTCCTTTTTTTGTAGCTGGACCATGAGGTTGAAGACAAGGACATAATCGTAAGCCAAGCAGTGCTCTACAATCCCAAGGACTCTACTTACGAAAAGAAAATCAAGGCACATTCATCCTTTTGGCTTAATTTAATCACCAATCATGTCAATAACATTTTGGAGTTTTAAATCCTGCCTGGAATGTAACATGCTGTCCAAATTTTGCAGAAGTTAACTTTTAAACTCTACTCAGACCACTTTAAAAAAGATTAGATTTTGAGTTTGAGTCTTCAAGCCCATGAAATGTAATTATTTGTTTTATATAATTTGTAACAAATTAAGGCACAGCCTCTTAATAGTGAAAGGAATAAATTACCAACAGGTATAGTTTTAGTATTTAGAAAGCAACTTTTACAGAATTATGTTTCATCCTGTTGGGATTTAATGTTTAAATCAACCCATACTAGAACCTCTTTGTTAAATACAACAAAGGGAATCTATTGTATTGCAAACGAAGATCTAAAAAGTATTGGCATAATTCATATTTTGCCTCCCTCCAGAAGCAATACTCTGCATAATCACCTTTTTGCAAGCATAAACCAGCAAGTCTTCAGAGATACGTTTCCACCAGCTTTGCTGCAGACTGAATTTTAACCTCTTTTTTAGGGTTATTGTCCTCATGGTTTTTGCAGCCTCTAATACAGGACACAAGCTTTCTTGAAGACCAGTGTCCTGAAACACACATAAATGTAGTCAATGTGTCATTTAGTCTTGATTATCATTTAATTAAACAGTTAGGTCTATTACTATTACAATGTCTATGCTACTTGTGTTTGTCTGTCAGATTGCTATGGAATCCTAATAAGATGCATTGGTGTGTATCAAAATCTGAAAAGATTCAGTAGGTATGCTACAAGGAACTAATGTTAGTGAAATTTTGCACTTCAGATTTTTACCTAAAATTTTTACCTGAGCTTTCTTTGCCACCTTTTCAAGCATTCATATTTCTACCCTTCAGCTTCATCAGTTAGGTGAATCAACACCATACAGCAAAGCTTATAACAGTGATTTATTTATCTTAACTCCTCTGTGCTTTTCTTCCTTTTCTCACTGAATCGTCTATACTGCAGTGAAAGAATTGGTCTCTTCCAGATGTAATCTGAGTATTTTTTTCTTTTCCAGTGTACTCAGAAACCTGAGAGCGATATTTTAAAAGAAATATTCCCAGAAACAAAAATGACTCCTACTGGGATCTAGTAAGTGTCACAACATTAAAAACCCTCATTATCAACTTTAATATCAAAACTGTTCATTAAATTTGAATAAACAATAAATGTATTTGTTGGTCTAACTGTTGAAATACAAATGGATGGAAATTTTGGTTTTTAAATGATTGGTTTTTGGATTGTTTACGAATTTGTGATTTTATTTCAGTGCAACTTCACGGAGACCCATCAAGGGTGCAGCACAGCGACCCATCAAGTACGGATACCCCAACGCCGCAGTCAGTCCTACGACCTTAGAGAGACGAGAGGTGGAGAGGCGTCTCGTACCAATCTACATCCAGGTTTTGGTCTTCTTCGTTGTGGTCTGGATCCTGTACTTCATTTCTGTGAACGTTCAGGACAGTAGCAGTGTGGTGGCCCTGCTGGAGAGTCTAAACCAGTGGTCAGAGGGAGAAGAGGGAATTCCATCACTTAAAACACAAGACATACAATCAGCCTCAGGAGAACTTTAATAGTTTTATTTACCAATCTATGCCAAAGTAAAAGTATGAGCTTGCAGATTTAAAGGCCAACACTTGGTTTGATACTTTTGAATTTTCTTTTTGTTTGATTCTAATAACATGCTCTTATCACCATGTATGTCATTGACAAAACACTTATTTAGGGAAAATGAATATTTATTCGTAATTTAACATTGTAATGTGTGTTGGTAATTTATCTTTGGTAATCCCTCATGTTTTCAATTTGTATTGTATCAATTGTATGTTTTTATATTTGATGGTTCAATAAAAATATATTTTGCTTCATATGGGATTGATTTTTAGGAGATGGATTTAAAGGGGAAAATATCTTTACATTATCTTTTTTTAAATATTTTATCATTCACCACTACCTAGCACTTCATTCAGAGAAACCTTAAGTGTTTTCTGAATAATTTCTGATGCTATAAATGTATAACTTGAAGAGGTTAGAGAACAAGGAAGTGGATTCACAGAAAACTGAAGGCTTTGTACATGCAGATTTTTTTTTTTTTTTACACCCCCCTTTTTTTTACAATCTGTTTAAACCTCAGTCTGTATGTTTTTTTTTTTTTTTTATTTATTTTTTATAAAGGCAATAAAACTATTAGGGGTTTGGGGATTTATAACTATCTACAAATCCCAGTATATATTTCACTAACTTGCTCTCTGATTCTTTGTGCCCAGAATTTGTATCACTATATATTTCTTCTTTGCTTCTTACTTTGTTTATGCCAACTGAATATTACTTGCTTGAATTTGCAAACAAAAGTTAAGTATAATTTACTGAAGACAAGGGGTAACAAGAATGCTTTTAAAAAGAAAACTTAATGTATTCTCTACAGAGTTATGTGTAATTATATCTCCCAATTCACTATTGCATGACATTGCAGATAGTACTTGTATGCATTTCTTAGAAATATAACTCTATAGAGTACTTACTTTAAAGGGTGAAGGCCATGGAAGTCAAACTGAAAACGTCTGTGCAAGCATTGCTAAACAAACCCATTTTATTACCAATGCAAGGCTACCTGTATCACAGTTTTCTTCTAAGGATAGTTTCACAATTTTATGCTTTGGATTACATACTACCACAGTGTTCCCCTATCTAAGTAATCATTCAAAAAGACAGGATTTATTCCTATACGAAATTTGAAGTGTGTATTGAATTCTTATCTATGTGCTTGCATATATTTAACAGGTTTTTGTCGACTGCTTTGGCGCATTTGTCTTACAATAAAACTTTGTGTCAGCCTCCTCAGCCATTCATATTTCAGTCATTTGTGCACAGTTTTGTGATCAGTTAATCATTTTTTTTCCAAATCTTTTAGTACATGCATTCTTAAATAAAATTATTTGTTAAATAACATCATTTTCTCACCTCTGTCAAAATGAACAGTCAACAGTGCTGATTAGAGCCTTTTCAGGTAATGTCATCAAGATCTGACTTTTTTTTTTGCATTGGAAAAATAATTAATTGCCCTAATGAAAACTGTACAAATCCATTTTGCTATCTAGGTCTAATTATTTCGTTTTCATTTTGTTGACACTAACAACTTCACAAAAAAAAATGCACTTGATGTTATAGTAATAAGAGAAATTCACCAAAGCGACTGAGAAAAACTGTAATATATTAATTTCAATAAAGAATGTTTAGCTTTATACATGTTTGTTATTAATAATTGGGAAATATACAATTAATTGCATATTATAAATAAAATGTAAATAAGTTCACGGTTGAGTATGAAAAGGCAAAAATGTAGTGCAGGTCATGGCCAGCAGGTGGCTCTTCTGCAAACACCTTTTTGCGGGATTTCTTGCATTTCAGTTTCGCAGACCTGTCACAGCAGACGCAGAGCGATGACAGACTCAAAAATCAAAATATGCAAGCTTTTAAAGATTGTTGCCAGCAGCTTTCTAATAGCAGCATTGGTGCTATTCACCGTGGCAGCCATCAGGACTCTGTCTCTGGACGTGAACGCTGGACTTCAACTCGCACACTGGGAAAAGTCAAACAACATCGCCCTGCTGATTGACCAACATCACAGAGAGCAACATCTAGCCAACTTTAAAGGTAATCTAAGCCCTTTATTTAGCTCGGAGACTCAACTCAGTAGTTTGCCGTCGCACCTTTTAGCTTTCTGTCTGTTTCTTCATTCAAACAGAGGCAGTGACAATCTCAACAGTGTCATTCTCAGAAGCGGAGCAAAACTCCACAGCGCTGCGTCAGTTTGACGCTTTCCTCCGTAAAGGTACAATTTGGGCTTTACAGTTGCTCTGTGAAAAAAAACACTCACGGTACACACTTTAATCTTTGTCTTTAAGCGTTTCTCGCTTGTATGCCTCACACATTAGTAAACTGGAGCTTACTAACCTTTGAACTGTTTCACCCACATCCTGCTAACATTGTTTACGTTGTGTTAGCCGCTAACAGGAGCTAACTGTGACGGCTAATGTTTTCTTTAGCTTATGTTAGCTAAGTAGGGGTTAGGGTTGATGAGCTGAGTTATTATTTTCTTATGAGGAATAATACGGTATTTTAAAATAATGGAAATGAGCCATTGTGCTGGTTAAATTGCCACGTGCTTAAAAACCAAATTAGGAGATTTTTGGTATTTAAATGTATGAAAAATTTTTTTTTAGGTTGTACTTTATTTTGTCACCGACCTTGTTTCCAAATCATCACAACCCAGCCAGAGGCAAACAAACACAAAACCTTGCGTTTGCCATTTTTATCTGCGTAAAACTTTGAAAACACAATGTTTCTGTTTTCTCCAGAAGATAATCAATATGTCAGTGTCTACAATCTTATGCCAGATTGGTTTATCATTGTGTACACGTTGTAACTATTCAGAGTTATTTTCCTTGATTGACAAGGCTATTAAAATATTGATACAGCCAATGTGACCACTATCAATCTTTTTTTTTTTTAAATACAAACATGTCAGTCTTGTAACCATAAAAATGCTCCTATAAGTAATTTTGTTTATAGATTAAAACAATAATTATGTAAAGGCTCAGTTTTCCTGGACATGGATTAAGGTAATTGGTAAAATGCAGAATCCTCATAATTAGACATTTCCTTAGATTTTTTTTACTGAATAAAAACCTCTTAGGTTTTAGTAATGAAACAGTATCTCATTTGATTTGATTATCTTAATACAATAATATTTCGAGCACTTAAATTCTAAATCCAACAACTAGTAACAGTCAGTACACAGAGTGATATGTAATACGCATTTATTTGCTTAGCAGATATTCTACCAAAAAATTTGAGAGCATGTTCTGCTCTGTAGAAATTTTCACTTTTTATATTGAATTACTAAAACAAATATATACTTCATTTGTAATGATGTGTGAGTAATACCCTAAATTCGTATTAATAAAATCATAGAGTGTATTGTATGTTCTCTATAATAGGTATTTTAATATCAAGCTTTCTAACAGTCCAATGAAACACTTTAGCTTGTAAAAATGTTGTTTAACAAGGCATTTACTGAAAAAAAACAAGCAAGACGGCAATGGATATTTAGGCAGATAGCTTTCATCCCTTTTTTATTATTAGTTTAAGCCACTGCCCTCAGGAAGGTGTTACAATGCAATAACTATTCTTAAATCAATCTAATTAAATGTATCATGTGTAGTCACTGTTGCTATTGTGTTTGTACGAGTATACTCCATTTTAACGGGTAAAAAGCCCGAAAAAATTTTTCCACTCTGTTGGACAATAAAGTTTTTATTTATTCTTTGATTAGTCAAAACCATTATCTTACAGGCTCTTGAAAGCTTTGAGGAACTGAAATCTTCGCCCCACTGAGAGTGTCCTCATCTTTCCCTTTTTCAGCGTTCCCCACAGTTTTTTCTTCAAGCTTGGTTCATCATGAGCTTGTGGCGAATTACAGCCACCTGTTTCAGGTGCGAGGATCCCAACCCGACTTGGTGCCGTACCTGCTGCTCGCCCACATTGATGTTGTACCTGCCAAAGAGTCAGAAGGCTGGGAGGCCCCTCCCTTTTCTGCGCAAGAGATAGATGACTTCATCTACGGCAGAGGGACCATAGATGATAAAGGCTCTTTAATGGTAGGAGAACAAGTAATGATGTAATTGTAAGAATATCCTAAAAGTAAGCTGCATTATTACTGTACATCTGTAGACCAGACTAAATGCATTTGTGTCCCTTTTTCCCCTCTAGGGAATACTTCAAGCATTGGAGTACTTGTTGATTAGAGGCTACGCTCCTCGCCGGGGGTTTTACATCGGTTTGGGTCATGACGAAGAAGTAATTTCACTATCCATAACAAACTAATGCTGTTCACTTTTTCTGCCTTTACAAATCTTCAGCTAAGCTCTTCGGTTTTCCTTTGTAAGGTCAGGGGTTTTAACGGGGCAGTGAACATTGCACGTGTTATGAAGGAACGTGGTGTGAAGGTTTCATTCGTCCTGGACGAAGGCCTGGCGATACTGGATGGAGTCATCAGTGGACTTGATGGACCTGTGGCCCTGTGAGAATTTCCTACTTAGGTTGAAGCATTGTTAAAGTAAAAAAAAATTCAACATATTTAAGACATCTTATATTAGAAAGAGGTTATTTGTTTATTCAACTTGACAAAGAAATTTATATGTGAATGGTTGTAGGTGTTTGAGCCTGGAACTATGATTCTATAAAAAAAAATTAAAACAGCTGTTTGCAGATTTTTCATCCTAACAAATTAAAGAGTTTTAGGATGCGTTAGTATCTCATAACTATAAACATTCATGCCAACGATTTGTATGTAAACTTCTCACCATCGTGGTTTCAATTTAACAGAATTGGGATTAGTGAAAAGGGCTCAGCCAATGTGAAGCTCAGTGTGTCTATGGCGCCTGGTCACTCCTCGATGCCCCCAAGGGAGTCGAGCATTGGGATCTTAGCTGCAGCAGTTAAAAGGTGCGATATTCAATTATTTTTTAATGTATTAACTTCTGATTATTTTAGATATTTCAATTGGATTAAATCATTATTAAGATATTTGTATGATGAGGATGTTGTTGTATAATATCCACAGACTTGAACAAAATCCCATGCCCAGGTTATTTGGTCATGGCCCAGAGCGTGAAACCTTTGAACATCTGGCCCACAAAGTAAGAGAAGTCACATACATGAGAACTGAAAGTGTTTCCTCATTTAAATCACACTTTGTGTTATTCCCAGTTCGGGTTTCCTCTGAAGTTCATTATGTCAAACTTATGGCTCTTCTCCCCACTACTTGGCAGGTAATCAAATTACATGTTCCCATCATATCATGTGTGGCCTTCTAATAGTTTCTAAAGTAAAATAAAATTTTGTTTGACCTTTAACTGCAGAGTATTGGAAAGAAAGCCAGACACTAACGCCATGGTAAGGACCACCACAGCGGTGACCATGTTTAACGCCGGAGTTAAGGTATAGGAATTGTCTTTTAAACAGTAAATAATTTACATTTCTATTTTATAATTTTTTTTAAATCTAATGTCATTATAATGTTTGCTTTTAGGTAAACGTCATTCCTGCTTCAGCTGAAGCTCATGTAAATCTTCGTATCCACTCTGCACAAACATTACAAGAGGTAAGAAAACTTTTAACGTATTTTTTTGTAATTTCTTTAAATTGCTGAGTTGAACTGGCTCTGTTGTGTCTTGTCCAGGTCTTAGACTTTATCCGAGATACTGTGGGGGACCAGCGAGTGAAAATAGATCTCATTGATGGCTTCGATCCGCTTCCTGTCAGCCCTTCTGATGAGCGGTCCTTTGGCTTTCAGATCATAAAGAAAACAGTGTTGGACATGTTTCCCAAACTTACAGTTGCACCAGGTAGACACAAAAAAATACATATATAGTTCTGTTGGGAAACAAATTTTTATGTTTTTCTTGAAAGTTTCTTGATGAACTTTTAAAAAAATATACAGGTATTTGTGTTGGGAACACAGACAGTCGACATTTCAAAGACCTGACCAGTAATATTTATCGCTTTGCTCCAGTCTGGTTCAAACCAGGTGATGTTCAAAGGTAATTTAAAATCACAAAACCGGAATACAAGGAAAATAATGTAACATCAAAAGGATTTTAATATCTTAACTAATATTTTTTTCTTCTTATTTTGCAGGTTCCATGGCATAAATGAAAGGATTTCCAAAAATAACTATGAGGAGCTTATCACATTTTACTTTAATCTGATTCAAAACTGTGACATTCAGAGGCTTCCTGAGCCGCACACCTCTGTTCATGAACTCTAAGGAACAATTATTATTTTTTTGGGTCTTGGAAGTGCACCACACTTGTGTATGTATAGAAACAAAGATGACAATGCTGCTATGAACTGAACCTTACAATGTAGAAAGCCTTGGATTCACATTATATGGTTTATTAATGCCTTAATTTAACCATATATTGTGATTATGCAATCTACTGTAAGAACTATTTTCTGAGATTACTGTAATAATTTAAAGGATGTAGTATGCACTGAGACATTTTCAAATAAAGAACGATTGGACATATATATTAGGTGTTTTTTAAAATAATATGAGTGATCTTGTTTTTTTATGGACTAAAAATGTAGTCATTCATTGTGTAAGTTACAATGTGCATAATTGATGAGCACTAACTCAGGAGATTTGTATTTTATGGTTTAGGACACTAAACTGTTGTGACATCTAAACCAGATAACAATATTTAGTGAAAGACTTTTGACTTCATGATGGAGCCAAAGCACTAGTTTTATACCTCTGTCTTAAGTTTGTGCACTATTGTTGCTGCACATCGATATATGTTCCTTATTTGTAGATTTCAAAAGCTGGTAGTACACTGTTTCAAATTTGTTAATATTCAATATTTTCCAAAAATATCTAATTTTTTTTATAGATTTTATTTAGTAATTTTTATTATTACTGTATTGTTTGACGTTGTGACATAAAAATCAGAATATGGTGAGATGGTGATCTGCTAGGCTGAAAAGTTGTCTCTTATTTATGGCGTGGTCAAATATAATTGGACAAACCTGGTCATAAATGAAATAACTACTTTAAGTAAATCAACGCTTTAAATGAGATTCAGAGTTTGCTGAATGTACATTATTAGGGCCAGTCTTAAGATTATTATGTTAATGGTTCACAGGTCAAAACCTGAAACCTTCAGCAGATGACAAAAATAAAGAATATTTTATTTAGAAATAATTGGAAATGGGAGAAACTAACAACTGTGATGTGCTCTAAGCCTCAAAATACATCGCAATATATGACCTATAAACAAAGGCGTTTAAATCTTTATTTAATCGTAAAAATCGTATCAATAACCCTAATTAAAGGTGCTTCAGCTCCCAGATAATTTAACATTAGTCGGGTAAAATAATGTACAGCAATCCCATTCACTCGAGACCTTGAATAAGCCTAACTGGCTCCTGGAAACATCTTTCACACAGATTTAGAAAGTTAAATCCTACTTTAATGACAGTCAAAGTTGAAACCAACCCTCATTGGAACAATACTGTCTTTACAACTAAACATTTACCACACTGGTTGTGTTTGTACTAACAGAGGGGCGACGCAATAAAAACAAAAACCTGCAGTCACGGGATTAGTTATTTATTAATTTTTACTGCCCAAGGATCTTAAATGATAAAATAAGAAGTGTTCTCTTTCAGCCTCAGAGTGTGTTCCTGTGCTTTCCTTGTGGACTCACAATCAGCTGATTTGATACAGCTATCTAGACACACGAGTGGTCACTGGATCATTTCCCAGGTGTTAATTTATGTAATAATAGACTCATTAGCCCTGATTGATTGTTGCTGTCTTTGCATTACTGTTTAGCAAGTATATCACTGCCCTGCCTGTGTGGTCCTTTATCTTAAGGATGCTGTTTGGAAGCTGATGTTCTTAGGATGATTGTATTTGAAAGTACCACACTAAAGAGGGGTAAGTCTTTTTGTTTAGTGTTAATGCAGCAGTTTTGCCCCTATAAAAAAACTGACCATTCAAAACATATGCAATGTATGGAAAAAAAATAAAAATATTAATTTAGCTTCAGTCACAGCATTTACATTTGCCATTGATGAATAAAATCAATTGGCCTTCGCTTGCAGGAATGTTTCTACTTGGACACACTGATGAAAAGCTGCTTCCGGGGAAGCAAGTGTGGTTGGTTTGGCAGTTGTCTTACCACCAGCTGTTATTGTGGCGGTTGTTACGAGCTGGCGTGCCGTGACGACAGATGGAAGAGGGGATAATCGAAAGTCTTGAAAGTATATTTAGAACAATGTCATAGAGAAGCAAACGAAGCAACGAAGATCTGATTGAAAAAAAAAAGTAGAAAATGATCATGATAATTTTCACCTGAATTTACACAGGTTAACAGATAACCCATTAAGGGGACAGCTTCCTCGACCTAACAAGTGTTGGGGAAAAAAAATCATCCAAATTAATTTCATTATGCTCATATGTTTCTATATAATACTGTATAGATTCTTAATAATATTTAGACTTGGCCAGTGTGCTGGTAAATCAATCACATGCTTATTAAACCAGCTTTAGTTGTCTCTGCCAGTGGGGCAGGTGCCAAGTCCTATTGGATCAGTATCCTCATAAAGCTGATCATAAAGCAGAGAATAGCATAAACTGCACTGAAATTATCTAGTAGCTGACTGGTGATGCTGATGGTGGACTTCAGAGAAACACCGGCAGATGACGGTGCAACTCAACTGATTACTGACTGGAAACTAAAAACTGGACTTCAAGCAAAGTACCGTAGATTACAAGTCTTCACTTTTCCTCCAGAGTCTTTGACCTAAATTACAAAATCAATTTCTAACTTTAACTGAACATGTAACGTCTTTTGACGTCTCTGTTCAAGAGCAAACTGACACAAGGAATACATCATCTGTAGCATGTGTATAGATTGGGCCTCAACGGTTCTGCAACGTTCTTTTATGGCTTACCATCCTTGCACAGTGTCCAGTCAGCGGCTATGAACTAAAAGTTAATTTAGAAACGTATATTTCTAAACAGTTTGGATCGGTAAAATCAAACCTCACAATTCATTTATTTATCCATTCAGATAACAGGTAAATCAATAGTTAGGTTTCCAGGCTCTTAATTGTTTACAATATATATACATGTTTTTTCATAGTACCTACATTTCCCAAGACATTACATTTTTGGTTTTCATTATGGGTAAGACATAATCATCAACATAAAAAAAAAGCTCTAAATAGATGACGATATGGAATAGATCTATATTTTAAATTTAAGAGACTAAAACGAGTGTAGTGAAATTTGTGAAATCATTGTGAGCTTTCTCTTTGCACTGTAAAAAGCAACATGCTTTGTAACATTTTTTTTTTATTGCTCAGCTTGTTGGTGTATGTGCAACTTCCCAATCGTGAACTGTGACCAGTTTTTGCTTTTATTCACGTAGCAAGTGAAGCTTGTTAAGAGGTGACAATTTTACTTGAAATTATTTTCTCATTTGCATATTTTGACTCACCATGATTTCGAAACTGCTTTTTGTTAAAACCCAGCCACTCATTTTCTTTGATAGCATAGGACACCTTTTGTTCATCTATCCAGTGGTTCCATTGAGGAGAGTGCAAATCTGTGAGTAAGGCAGCATATTGTGCTTCAAAACACTCTGATTCTGTCCTCGCTTCTAATATCATCAGTTTTAGTTTTACAGTTAGCTTTTGTATATGTTAATGTGTTATCTCATAGTAAGGCAAAAATCTTCCTGGGTGAACGTCCCTGCAGAGGCCAGTCTGCTGTCTGGCATTCCAACACTATGAACTGCTGATAAATGTGCGCCCATAGAAAGGAAGAACAAACAGGAGCTCTTCCTGAGGATCAAATTGGTATTTCTAGTATCTCATTGCAAACTCCCATGAGAAATTAGATTGTTTGAAGCAAATATGTTGGATATTAGTCTTACCCCAAGTAGGAATACATATGCAGTGATTTCTCTTACAACACTGATGACAATATTTTGGCGATGTTCTGGTGTACACAACACTGTGGTGGCCTATGATTGGAAGTTATGCTCCATGGAGGTTATACTTCATGACATTGATACATTATAGTAAAAGATTAATTGAAGTAAAGGCCTTTATTTTGCAACAGTTTCTGTTGTTCAAGGTTTATAAAGCGCCAAACAAGTTGATCCCATGATTGATTCTTCAGCTCCTTCTCTTCCAGTTTCTATTATCTAAAACATTCACTGATCAGGTAATCCCTCAATATTGGATGTTTCCTCTTTGATAGTGGTTCTGACACCCATAAGAATACTTTCTCCTTCTGTGTACATTGTGTATTTTCTCTGGATGCAAGATTTAGGGAGGAATCCTCCATGCATGCTTTCTTTGTTTTAACATTAGAGGTCTGAATTGTGGACAACTTCATATCCAAGCACCATATTTTTTATGTAATAAAAGATGGAACATGATTTAGATTTTAGAGTTTAAATCACATCAGTTCACCCTTCAATGACTTTAGCTGTTGCTTTTTGTGTAAATGATGTGCAAAATCGAATTCCTTGTGAATCAATTGTATGCAAAGTAAGGTATACTGTATTTGCAGATAACAATATCACCTTGTAATTCCATAAAAATTTAGAAATATTGATCTATTTTAAAATATTAAAGTAAGGTTCAATAAGTAAAAGACCAGGCACATTTGGAAAATCTGTGCAAGTGGAGTGTCCTAAGCATTATTTTATTTTAACCCAAATTATTGCACCCTCTTTTTTACTTCTTTTGTAAAATGATAAATCATTGAGTAAATTAAAGCGACAATAGTGAACCAACCAATGAGGCCAACCAACATCCATCACTTTAAAATGTATGGTTGGCCCTTTTTTGTGCTGACTTTTCATTATCTGAACTATCAGAATTTGTATTTTAGGTTTAAATAAATCCAAATATCAGTTTCTAAAGTGAAACTGATATTTAGCCAATCACTCTTGAGTACAATAACTGCAGCTCTTTAAAAAAATATTATGGAGAAATTGTAAATCCGATGAGTGCGAAGCTTGGAATTTCAGGAAAGAATTTCCAAATTTCTGGTATATACCGGGATCCATTTCTATAGTTGCACACCAATTTGGTGTACAAAAACGGTCACACAAGAGACACATTTTGTTTAATGTTCTAATACAAGTGCCAGGAAGAACAGAAAGAAACAAAAAAAGGGTACCAATTTGACGACGCTTGGAGGCACATCCCTAAAAAAACATAACAGTTAATTTTCTTTTCCATTAGCGATATTTGTTTTCAATATTTTTTAAGAAATTAGAAGCAGAAATACCCTACTAGACAAAACTGTTGAGTCATATCGAGACAGATTTGAACAAGCAACAATTTCCGAGGATTACATTGAACAATTTGATAAAATAAATCAGCTCCTCAAGTTGATGACACCACCTTTTTGTCATTACTTAGCAGTTTGTCTTACTTCTTCAGCATGAAATCTTGTTTTATAGAAAACAGTCAATACAAAGGTTCCATTGTATTTGATATCTAATACAATGGCACCACGCAATTATACTATATGTATATAGGTAAGATTTCTGTTTATAGATAAGATATAATTTACTGTTATCTTTACGATCTATTCAGTTATCACACAGTTACTTACACAGTTCGGGGAAACTGTTTCGCTAGTTAATGTAGTTTCCGAGTTCTGAACCTTATTTTAATTTTTTTTGAAGAAGAAGAAGTATTGGATGACATCACTTCCTTCTTGTTTTTTAAGGCAAAATTCACGTCTCCTATTAGCAGCATATTAGATTATTGTAAAAAAAAAAAACTGGATTAAAATTACAGTAATTTTGACACTTTAAATTTTACATTTTAAGGATTAACTATCAGAAGCAACCCACATATATAACAGTTAAAATTAAGCCAAATATGCTACTTGCAAAAATAAAAAGGTTTGTCTTCCTTATACATTCCTTCATAGACAAGATGAAATACTATAATTTTCTTGTCTCTCGTCTTACATTTCCTTTTTTTTTGACCTTATCAAAGGTTTTTAAAATCTGAAAGCCACAAAATAATAATTGTGTCATAGCATTTAAGTTTCTTTGCTTAAAGCTTTAGTTCTAACTTCCCAAACATTTTTTCATCATAGGCTTACAGTCTCTATGGATACTGCCATATGATACTACTGTTAGTTTTTAGTCAACTTAAAAGTTGTTTTAGGCTACAACTCTTGTTAAAATGAAGATTACCCAGAACAACGAATACAATTTGTTTGTTTTTGTGTCTCTGCAATTGCTTTACTTTTTTATTACATGTCTTGTAAGCTGTAGGTTTAAATAACTCATGTGAAAACTAAGTCTTTCGAGAGCGAAATGCTATTTTTTGTGTCATGCTGAAAACAAAGCAATGTATGCTATAAAAATTAAACAAAGGTCTTTTTAAATGGAACACGAGGTAAATTCAAGCAATGCAGGCATGAGTTTTAGTGATATTTATTGTATTTATCAGTTCATGTGTTTAAATTTATCACCCTACTCTTTTTTCTACAGTATTTACACATAGAAACACACAAAGACATGTTCAAGAACACAAATAAATCAAATGCTGTGTAATCACGTGAGATATGGACAATGGCCAGTATTTGTTTCAGTAATTATGGTAGAGTCATCTTGCAACTCATACTTCTACTCTAAACTGCTGTCTATTCTCAACAAGAGTATAAAAATCTTGAACCTTTCTAAGGGGGGCAGTAGGTCAATACCAAGTACTTTTAGTGTAATCAGACTACCCTTTACTGGCAAAGGATGGTAGCAACAACAATAAAGTTGGTAGTCTCTGTCTCATATTATAACGTACATATAGGGACATTTATATATATATATATATATACATATATATATATATATATATATATATATATATATATATATATATATATATATATATATATATATATATATATATATATATATATATATATATATATATATATATATATATATATATATATATATATATATATATATATATATATATATATATATATATATATATATATATATATATAT
>JAVLVB010000779.1:6011435-6061448 GCA_032876305.1 Orestias chungarensis | reverse complement strand
TAACTTTTATCTTTCTGATGAAGACGTTGCCAAATATTAAAATCAGATACTCAAGCACTTAGTACTGTTCAGTCATTTGATCCTCATGTAGACTTTCCAGTAGTTTACTTGAGTAATTTAGTGAACAGGTTCCTTTTTTGATCTTTTCTGTTTTTGTTTCTTTTACTTGAGTACAAATCGTAAGTTACCATTTCCAACTAAAAAGCCACTACCTTTAACCATGGCTTGGGTTCAATGGATATTCTGGGGTTAAAGGTATTTGGAATTGACTGATGTTTTTTTATTTATCTGTACATTTATGACTTATTAAAACTGTATTGCTAATTTTAAGCATCTACTGTGCATACATACCATTACAAATTAACTACCTGAAACAGCAGCTTCCCTCTTTGTGCACCTGGTTGGGGATGTTTACACATTTCCTAGTTCTGAATAGGATCTTGGCGCAAATGTATGCTGGAAGCTGTCGTTCAATAAGCCTTCTAAGTCAAGAAACACTTCTGATCTAGCAGAGCAGTTACTAGTATCTCACCAACCGTCCTATTGCTTCACTGGGAAAACAAATAACAATAAAAAATATAAAATATTACTCCTATATATGCACTAATGGGTTCATTTGCCATTTACTCTCTAAATCGACCTTTTTTCCCAGTTTTTATACAAGCATAAATTGTATACTTGAACTGGGAATCACATCAGAAAATAACTCTTTTCTAGGGTTAGTGAACAACTGACTTTCCAAAAAAACAAAAGGACAAAATCTTTGGTTGTCTGTTGTGATATATTAAGCATACGTGTCACATAATTAAGCCATTATATACTGCAACTAAAAAATACAGTGACAAAAATTGAGTAAACATACAAGAAACTTTATTGAAAGAGAAAGTTTTGCAGAACGTTTGCATGTCTTAAAAGAACAGATCCTAACAGTTCAATCTGCTTTAAAGCGCACTGCGGCAGAGACATCAGGCCCTTTTGCTTTGTTAATAAAGCTGTTAAACTTACAACAAGAACATCCTTTTAGACCAAAAGAGCTCATTGCAAACATATCGATTTTCCATTTTAATGAATAAATCATTGAGTACACTACAGCGAGGTTTGATTAATGTCATATTCATTTATGGCCAGTCACAACAGTTGCATTTTTCATTGTAAACCAGATTAACAGGGCATCTCTGTATGTATGTTTTTCCGTCGACACACTGATAAAAGGTGTTTCTATCGTTGTCATTTCTGTAATTACCATCAGGCTTTCCAGAACAGAAACGGGTTCCAGAAACAGGAGTGCGGGTAACTTTGGCAGTGGTTGTACTGCCGTGGGGCCGGTTTGTGGCTGCTTTGGTGGTGGTTGTGTAAGCAACTGTTGGGGTTATATCATTGTGGGGCTGGCTTGTGGAAATAGCTGGTGCTAGTGTAGTTGCAGGAGGGTGTGGAGGCATATCTAGAAACATAATAAGTATACCATTTTAAAAAGAAAAGATGTATTTTCTTTAAGGGGAAATAACCGCGCTTATTAATATTTTTCACCTGAATTCAGAAGAGAGTGGAGATATCCAATGAGAGGATAGCTTCCCTCACCACAGAAGTGTCCAGCAAAATCATCCATATCCAAAGACCACACAAAAGCTCCTCCATAGTTATTATCTTTCACATATTGTGCCTACAAAACATAAACATAAGATTTTATTGATTTTTTATTAGAATCTCGAGATGAAGTTGACCCGAAGAAAAGCTGTATATATTTTTGGCGAAGAAAGGGATGCTGGGTACTCACTGAACAGAATAGTAATTTAAAAGCTAATTTGGTGCAGTTTAAAAGATGCATAAGACTGGAGCTTATCCGAATTGGTGTCATAGGAGATTTGAGGGAATAAAGATACAATTTTTTATTTTATTTTATGTGAGAGGAGCCAGAGCCCCAAAGAATATGGGATCTCTAAAACCTGCAGGTTTTAGATGCAACCATGCTTCAACACAGTTGCATCAAATAATTCAGCACTATCAAGTTTGGAAAAAGCCGGATAACGAGCCACATACTAACTTCAGGTATGTTGAAGCAGGGTTGCATCTAAAAACTGCAGGACAGTATCTCTCGAGGACAGGGTTTGGAGACCCCTGCTGAACTCCTAGTCTAAAGAAAGCTTCTCAAACTCCATAAGGCACTACTTGCAAAGCAAAAACTTGCTTGAAATTAATGCCAAGAAAAAAGCCTTTATTTATGGTGCCCACAAAAATTAAAACTGAACTCCACCCCTAAGAAAGAATTAGTAACAGTAATTATGGTGAACAATCTACGTGGTGCTGCACCTGTTCCTCAGTCCATGGTGTTAGAAACTCATTAATATTCCTGAAGATACTATTTTGAAGAAAATTAGCCGTCAATACTCGTGAAGGGTGCCACTTTTAACATTAAATAAATATTTTTCTTTTTTGCATTAAGTAGATTGTTTTTCTGGATATTTTGAACTTGAAATATATTTTCGAGTGACAAGAGATTTCCAAATAATTAGCTTTTTCTAATTCATTTAAAAAATCTTTAAGAAGCTACCTGAGGTTATGCATGGTTAAGCAGTAAACCAGGTGCCCCAAATTCACAGGCTTATTAGTCACTCATGTAGCAAAATTAGGATTGGGAATAAAGCTGTAACTCATCCAATAGGTTCAAAATGACATCAAGTCAGACAAATGATTTAAAATATTGTCACTATATTGCATTTTCTGTGTAGTTTTGCTTAGTAAAATGTGTGTGCCTTTCATCAACTTCCTTATCATCAGCAGCAGATAATGTTTGTTCAAACTGAAAAGACAGAGACCTCCAACATTTGTTTTCCTAATTTACCTTGATTTCAAAACTCTGCTTGTTGTCGTATGTAACCCACTCATTGCCTTTGACTGCATAGGGCACCTTTTGTTCCTCAGTCCAGTGTGTGGACGCTCCATTCAGAAAAGTGCAAACCTGGAGTTATAAGAGGATGTAAAATATCATGCCATTTATTATTTTTGTTTGCAATATGTATTCATCTCCTTCACGTTTTGTTTTTAAATTGCCTTTGTAAGAAAATGAATTGTTACCTCATAGTAGGATAAAATTCCTGCTTCCCGGGTGTAGGGCCCGGAGGAGGCCGCTCCACTTGTTGGTGCTAAAAGACCACTAGCTGAAGACGATAAGCGAAATGTACGCCCGTATGTGGGAAAACCAACATTCAGCTTTTCAACAGGAGCTCCTTGGTCTCGCCAGTAACTCATCGCAAAGTCCTGCAGCGGAAAAAAAGGACATTCACATGATAAAACCTACGATATTGTACTGACACCTTACATATATCTAGCTTGTGGGTGTCGAAAGTTGTCACTTACGACGTTGAAGTAGATTTGTTCACCCTGCATCGAAGAGCTGGTGTAGAGAGGGCTGTTGTGGCCAGTGAACGTATCCCATGCGCCATGGAAGTCATAGGTCATGATGTTTAAAAAGTCTAAATACCTGTTAGACACATGAAGATTAAAACAACACAAAATGAAGGGCCAATTAAATCACATTTTGTACTTTGTTTCGATCTGTTTCTTTTCCTGAAAAGAATATCAAGTATTTGTAAGTCTCATTTTTGCTTTATTCAATACTGAGTTTCTATTAATTTATAATGCTAAAATGTTAAGCTTTTACATCACATTGACTCACTTTGACACCTCAGCAATCTCATAGCCATTATCAATATTTCCCTTTCCAGCGGCCACTGCGGCTGTGAGAAGCAATCTTTGCCGTTTGGTGTCATCAGCCTCCTTTTCAAAGGCAGCGAGTAATTCCTAAAATGAAAAGGGAGATTTCAGTGTAAAGACTGCTGCCTGATGTAGAAAAGCTTTAAGTAGTAAAGGGTGTCCTCCAACTAGGCAGCCATAAAATAAAAAAATAAAATCTATTTCTGATTAGTAAGAACCAGCAGGTAGAGCTGCTAACAAACACGTTGGGTGTAAAACCCTTTTACAGACTGAGAGGTAGATTTAAAATTACCCATTCTCAAACCTCTATGAGGTTTACAAAAGCAAAAATAAGGAAGAAACATAATTTTATCTGCTAAAGAGTGAGAGAAAAACAAGAAAATAAAGAAATCTATCTATAAAAAAAGTAAATGGAATACAGCAGACATGTTTTATGTTAAACTTTTGAGTTTTCAATCTTTGTCTGGTGTGTACAATGCTGGATGTTCCAACAGATGTTGGCTCCCATTCAGAAAATGTAAGCTTGAAAGAAGGGTCAACATTACTTAGGGGATGCAAAGAGATTGCAGTTTTCGTATTGCAAAACCAATTAATTACAACCAGAAAAATAAATCTAGCTTAATTAAATTAGCTGTTCTTGTTTTAAGATAATAGTGAAATCCTTTTACAGTAACCAAGCACTGTCACATAGAATGAACTCCATGCTCCTATAGCATAAAATCATGTAATTATTCCAAGTAAAAAAAAAAGAAAAAAAATGAGTAAGTGAAATCAGCCATAAAATGTAGATTTTTTTAAAATTCTATTTTCATTTTTACAGTGTTAAAATATTATGTAAAACCCAACCATACTGTATATTTGTGGGGCATGAACATTTCTAACCTGGCAGAGCAATGTGAACCTCCTCTTGTCCTCGGGTGGGCTTCCACGTGATCCAGGGTACTCCCAGTCCAGATCTAGTCCGTCAAATCCATGCTGTCTCAGAAATTTGATGGAAGACTTGATGAACACCTGGCGATTGGCCGGAGTTGAGACCATGTTTGTGAATCTAATAATATTTAAATAGGTTATTAATTATAAAAATAAACATTTTTTTATGATTAAAATTAAGATATTTATCAAACAAAAGCGTTTGCAGTTTTGTAAACTCACTGGGTTGTTCCAAAGTTCCACCCTCCAACAGCCACCAGAGTTTTCAGCTGGGGGTTTCTGGAGATGTAGAAATATGTATACACAATTTATACATGTTAAATAAAATGCTGCATGACATATGTACATATCCTAACAGTATTTTCTCATAAAGATGACAGATAAAGCTAATTATTTTTTGAATTAGAGCTGGAACACGGTAAATTAAGCTTATTCTTTAACTTAGAACTTGACTTAGACCTAACTATTTTCAACTTGCAACTATAGATAAAATGAAGATTATATAGCAATTGATAAGATTTTAATCAAGTATAAAATGCTCTAACATATATAAGAGATTTGTTTTATATGCCATTTTTTTTAATCATGTTTCCAAAGCTGCTAACTTTTTTTAAACGCTTTGCTTTACATGTATTGTTGTAACATTAGAAACTTAAAGTGATATTTAGTTAACCTGGTCTTTAGTGCATTGAAGGATTTATACAGAACATCATCGTTCCACTCGAAGGTAGACAGCTCATTGGAGGAGCTGACAGCCGAGAAGGCATAGATCAGGTGTGTACAGAGGTTTGGGTCTACGTTTTCAGGGGTGTATCTTCCATTGTCTGGTCTGTATTGGGACCAGTTGGTAAAGTAGCACACCAGTTTGGTGGAGGACACTACAAAAAAATTAATGAATACATTTATTAGTACTGTATTTCTAATTACACAATGATTTAAGTGCAATTTCTAGAAAAAAAATTGTGTTCTTACCAGTTTGAAGACACATCAGAAGTGACAATCCTGAAAAACAGTGATATTAATATTTTTTCTTTCACAAACAACATTTAAAACAAATCATGCATTAATAAAATTCCCCTACCCGCCAGGATTGTCAGCCGAGCCATGATGAAGCCTTTTGTTCAGCGTATTCTGAAAATAGAGCACCGGTTCATGTAAGAAAGCAAAAAAATTGACACAATATTAACAGAGTTTTTTTTTTTAAAGTTAGTTACAAATGTTTTAATGTTAAAGGTTGCACCTAACATAGCCCAAAGTACAGATGAAATTGAGATTTGTACCTGTTCTCAAGTAGCTCTCTTAATGACTGGCTGCTACAACCATTCCCTCCTATATAAGTGAAATATGTCAGGGACAAAGGCCATATAGGGGTGATGTATTATTTGCGTCAGGATGAGGATGATTTGGTTTATTTTTGGCTAGTGATTAACTTATGATTGTTCCGCATTTATGTTTTATTACCTGATAAATGTGGACAAATGGTTATATAACCTTTCAAGTTATATTTTACAAAGGACAATAAATCTGCTCCCTTAGATAGAAGGGGTTGATAAAATGATCAGTTTCCATGACAATTTAATGGTATACAACTAACAATCTAACCATTTGTTTTTAATGCTTCACACACAGCCTTCTATCCTAAGGCTCAAAGACAATTATTATATTTATAAGAAAAACATAATCGAGCTTTCTTAAGTAGAAAATATTACTGTTTTGCATAATATCAGAATTTGACAACAGGGAAAAACAAGATCATATTGGATTGCTTGTAACTGAATTTGAATGAATACCTGGTTGAATATGATTAGATACTTTTGTGTACAAATTGAATGTAGTTTTTTTTTTCTTACGCAAATTGCGTAAGAAAACATTGGCTAAATTTGAGAGAAGTTCTTAAAAAAAAACAATAACGTAAAAAACCATTTAAAAGAACTCTAAAAAAATATTTTTCCTTTTAAAATTTTTTACTGAAAACATCTTTGTACAAAAAGTTTAGTAAAACAATCTGAATTTAAACAAATCAGAGAGGAATTAGGAGAGAAAATCCACCATACTCTACACAAGGGGACCACAATGAACATGCTGGGAAGATTAAGATGAGATGACTGAGATTTAGGATGAGAGTTAATTACTAAAAAATGAGCAGGTAGATAATTTAAAACAGGACACGTGTATTGATATTGTGACAGTGATGGACCAAAGTGTTCTGTCAAGCCCTATTAGAAGCAGAAGAAGAACAAGAAAAGAGGAAGAAGAGAAAACAAGAAGAACAAAAAAAGAAGAAGCAGAAAAAAAGAAGAAGAAATAGAAAACAAGGTGCATCCTGTATGGGAAAGCAAGTAACTGAACCTCAACTCAGGAAGTTTCCAAAATTCATGGAACAGGGGAGAACAAAATAAGTGTATTATTGTAGTACATTTGCCAAAGTCATTAAGGAATAGGCAGAAAGTTGCTGTGCTGGCCAAGGGCAGATTCTAATAAAAGCAGATAGATTTTCAGTGACCAGAGTTTAAGTGGAAAATAAAAATAATAAACATTAAACATTCATAGGAATTTATTTTAAATAAAGATGAATTGAAAAAAAAGCATGAGACTGTGTCTTATTTTTTCAAGGAGTTGTAGCAAAACTGCACAACTTTTTATCTGGAAAGTTTTGTTGTATTATCTGAATGTTAGCTAAAATCCCATGATTCCAATGTTACTCAACATTACGACCTCATCACATCAGCACATGGTCATTTCTGTAGTCATGACAAATCCGTTGATAAAAAGTACTTACATTTAGAAGTTTCTGAAATAATTTTATTTTCATAAGAGGCAATTGCTTTTATTGGCTGCTTTAATTACAGTATAATCCATTAATCTGTTATTTTCAGTCTTCATTACACGAGCATTAAAAGTGAAAATAAAAATGAATCTAAATGTAAACTCTTAATGGGAATCCTCCAACACTTTACTTGAACACTTCTCAGACTCATTACTTCTTATAAATACTAAAAATGGCTACAATTTGATCTTTTTTTTTTGTTCTCGTTGTCTACATGTGAAATGAAAATGACTTGAACAAAACTGTTTAGGCTAATCTTTATGATATTGTCAGTCGTTTCTCTGATCAGAGGGGCGCCGTGATAAAACTGGATATATTTTTCAGGGACAGCAAGGCTTTTTATAGATATACCTATGACTATAGATAAGATGTCCTTGTCCTGATAGCTCTAAGTGCCTTGCTGATTTTACACAGCAGAGTTGTAAGGGTCCAGAATCCATTTTTGCAACTTAACACATGATGGATTCAGAGATGAGGTGTGTTGGTTTACTTTCTAGCTCAGAGTTTGACTGAATTTTAAAGCACAAAACATTAATGTGAATTATCTCGATGTTGTGTAACAAAAGGTTTGCTTTGGTAATTTATAACTATTAATAAGTGTCAAAAACAATTATTAACAAAGGTTATTAACAAGTAAGATCGAATCCAATGACCATTAAAAATGATGTAATGATATCACAATTCAGTATTATCCTGGAAGAAGACATAGAAATGATGTTTTAAAGTGAAAAAAAACCAATAACATCTTATTCCCATAGTGGAGATTTGTTTACAAATTGGAAATTATGTCTACACAGATTTTCAACGTATTATATTGCCAAAAGTACAATGCATCCTACAAAACTAGATTTAATAATGGAACAACCGTTATAGTACAGTGTAAAGGTTATGTTTTTTATGTGTGCACTTAAAGGAACCCATTTAAAAAAAAAGAAGTAATTTGTTAGGTAAAATGCTACCTGTGCACGCCTGCCCAATGTGAAATCGTAAGTGCGCCCAAACCTAGCGACTGGTGGCTGTTTGATTTACAATATCACATATACCTTTTTGCACACCTTCCAAAAAGCTTAACCTTGCTTTTTCAGTGCACAGAACATTTCCCCAAAGGTCTTTAAAAAATCCTTAGCATGAAACTCATCAAAAAAATAATTTTTTTTCTGATTGTTACACCACCCATCACAGTGGAAGACAAGGTCTAGAATGCTTTAGATAGGGTTGTGGGTTCCAATGTGACCTCCTGATGAGTGATCGATGCATATTTGCAGTAGCTGGGTAGGCCAGTCGTTCATCATAAGGTTCACTACATTCCTTAAATAGTTTCTCTTTACCAAAATCTTCAGGTCTGACATTAATTAGTTCAGATGATGTGTCATGACATTAAACAAATCTGTTTAATTATTTCAATTTGGTTTATATATAAATTTGCTTGAGGACCTAAAGCATTATGCAAAAAAGAAAAAAAAAACAGGATCAATCTGTAAATGGTTTATACATTTTCATTGCACTGTAACTGTGAATAGAACTTAACTATTTTCTAGATAAATATGATGATAGTTTACATTATTTGTATCTGTTGTAGAAAACAGCAGTTACTGGACATGAACAATAATGACAACATAATATGAATAAAACTTGTATTTACTTCCCATTTGTCCGATATTTATCTAAAAATAAAACTCTAAAATTGTTATTTGAGTAGATTATATTTATGTAAATAAAAGAAAATCCCCATAGCAAATTATTTAATTCATAAAACTTTATAAAAAAGTAGTGTTGCTTCACTAGGTTTATGAGCCTATGACACACATTCCAGTATTTCAACATTGGTTACACTCCTGCATTTCTCAATGTGTTTTGTCTGATAAGAGACAGGGTACTATTGTCCTCAAAACGAGCCCTACCTGAGCTTTGACTTATGTAAATAAAAGGGTCAAGATGTACCGATTTCCACTGTCATCTTCAATGCATCCCAAGACACTACACCCTTCCTGTTGTAAGATAATGATGTGAATCTCACACAGGGCCTGTAAATAACAGTAAAATATATCAAGCACACCAACTTCCTACCTCATACCATGATAATGAAACATTCAAAAGACCATAAGGCTCAGGCATCGGCAAGTCAAACAAGGTCCAAAATCAGGGCTCTATTACAACATATTGACAGCTGGAACACAGCTGCAATGAAACCAGGAAGGAAATGACATACAATTTGAATGCTATTACTTCATTAACTGTAGGCAGTGTTGCAACATAAAAAGACAGCAGGAAACATTATTATTTTTATGCCCAAAACATCTAATAGCTTAACATCCACAAACAGCAGTTAGTTTTACAACTAGAGACCTAGCAGATACAACATATAAATGCAGCTAGGGGGAACAAGGACAACAAGTCATAATGTGTTGATATGAGGTACCAAGCATCAATTACATAAAAATTACTAACCTAAAAGATAAGATCATTACTTAGCCTTTCAACGGTAGGCCACACACACACCAACACACACACAAACTGGAACGGTCAAATACCTGCAAAAAGTAAGGCAGGTTCTGAGTATTCACCACATTGGCAAGAACAAAGTCTGGGCAATGAACTGTTATGTTGTGCCAGCGATCAGACACCCTATTTGGGTAATAAATAGCCAAAGAAAGAAATACAGACCGCTGACATTAAAGCTTGGAACCTACTCACCATGCATGCGTATTAAGACCTAAATCCATAATTCACAGACTACACAGTCAGCACATAGGAGGAAAAGCTCTACTGAGCATGAAGTGCTTAGAAAAAGCCTTTAAAAAAAGTGGGATCTGAAAGGAGCTAAAGGAACCATAATTGGAGGAAAGCTCCCTGTGTAAGGTTGAGCCTTTCGGCTTGTTTTCAGGTTGTCCACAGGGGATCGCCAGAGTCCTCTCTGCAGGGGCGTCTTCCTACACCTGTGCAGCTGCACAGGTGTCTCCAGTTGAAGCTGATGAGCTGAGTCAATATAAGAGGAGCGGTGGATCGGCGGTGGAGTGTTTGTTACTCCTGGTAACCTGTAGTTCTCAATTCCAGTTATCTAGCCTCTACTGAAGCTTCTAGTTTTTACAAGTTCTCTAGTTTTAAGTATAGTTTCATGTTTTTCAAGTTCTTTAGCCTCAAGTGTAGTTTCATGTTTTTCCAGTTCTCTAGTCACAAGAATAGTTTCATGTTTTTGTCAGTGTCCAGTGTTTTCTAGGTTTTTTCTAGTTTAAGTAATTTTTTGTAGTCTAGTCATTTTTCTGTTGTTTTGCTACTTTCTATTTTCTTCCCTTCACGCTCTCTGACTTCTCCTGTGCTCAACCCAGGTTCTTGTCGTTTCCAGTGTTCACACACCATTCAAGAATTCCCTGGTCAGTCACAACCATCTGGTTTCTCCGCTCCTATTAGCTCAGCTCCACCTGCCATGCTTACCCCCCTGGAAAACCTCCCCTCTGGATTACTGCTGAAAGAAATCAACCACTCACTCCTCCCTGGCGTCAACCATCATCTTCAAAAGTAAGATCAATCCATTAATCTTCACAAGCAGTCCATATCACCTCACCTCACCTTTTCTGTCCTCACCTGCTCTTTCAGTTCCCCTCCGTTCCCTGCCCGCTGTCTCAATTTTAAGGATCATCTACATACCTCCTTCAATAAACTCTTTATTACTGTACTCCTGAGAGTCCTGTTTATGTGGGTCAGAAGCTTAAACAACAGGACACCCTGCAGTGATGTAACACTGAAAAACAGCTGAAGTGGATCATATGACCAAATCATATCAATGGCTACAGAGAGGTGGACTTTAGAGCAGCAAAGAATCGTTGCAGCACAGACGCAGGCCTTGCGTATAGGAAACAGGCTCGTAAGCTGAAAGGCATAAATGGAATGCTACAACTACGTTGCTCAAATTGTGCACAGAAGTATCTGTAAAGAATACAAATTCCAGATCCCGTATCAAAGTAGAACTCACCTCCCAAGGTAATGGAGAATGAGATAGCCAAATCCTGAAGGACATCCAGATCCAATCAGACAAAACAGTAATGGCAAACAAGCAAAACATTAAAACATTTATTTTTTCCCACAGTGAAACGAAGTCCTGTCTCCTTATAGAGTCTGATAAAGCACACTTATGCCTTTATATGTTTAAAAGCCATAGGTTTAACTTGTGTCTTGCAAATGGGGCTAGTGATATGATGTAAATGCAGCCAAAAAGCTAATAGTAAATCATGAATACATTGATCTTTATAATGGAAAACTTGACGAAGCCCACGAATGTAGCAGGTAGATTTAGAAGGAAATAACCCCCCCGCCCCTTTTTATGAATACATTTTTATTCAAGTTTGTTTGCTCGTACACAATTGATGTTAGAAGTCAAATGAACACTGTTACACAAAGAATAGTAACTGACAGAGTTAGTTTTTTCTTTAACAACAAAGGTAGGTCGGCTTCTTTCTTTGAATTTAAAAATAAAAAAATCTGAATTTGTGTAGTGATGTGGTGCTCTAAGTTGACCGTTGTTAAAGGGATTGTAACGTTTACTCCCTTGATAGTGAAAATGTTGAAAGGGAACATGTAAAATGAACACCAATCTAACAGTTGTAGTAACCAGACAGAAAACACACTTACACCGGGTTATTTGGTCCTGCAAAGATTTTTCTACATACGACACAAAGCTCATCCTCAGTCTCTCAGAATACTTTAGCTTATGTGAAGATATGTACCATATATACAACATAAAATTCAAATCTTTTTAACAAATAACCACTACAAACACACCTCTGCACCATCAATTTCTATGAAAGTTGAGCCTTATAAAACAGTATAAATAGCAGCTCTATTCCCAGCTGTTTCCTTGTCAAACTGAATAAGAGCCTAACTTTTTATGTATGTTCCATGGGAATCAGCTGTGATAAGAATTTATCCTTAAGGTTTCAGTCTTATGCCAGAGAGTAGATGGCATTCATCGGCGAGTGAATCTCCAGATTTCCACCGAAGTCCAAGTCTCTGACATCTCTCCTGGTTCCTGTGTATTGGCCAATGAACGATCCGTCCTCATTGAACTGTATTTCTCCTCCTTCTCCATACTCCACCAGGCTGTCGTCGCTATCTGATCGCTTCAGTATCGCCTCCACAGATGACTGAGCTCTCTGAAGCGCCCTTTCCTCCTCTCTGTCAAAGAGAATAAGGGTGTCAGAATAAAATAATGGAAATCTGCTTCAGAATAGCTAAAATAAGTGAAAGTTGCATTGCTGCACATACCTCCGAGGATAGGGCAAAGTGGATACACGTGCTATCCTTTAATTTGCAGAGTAAAATTACAAGATTACAGTTCAGAAGGTAAAACCATATTACATTTTGTGTTTAAAAAAATAATTGTAAATGTCAATAAGGCAACATTTAGACGTACCTTTCAAAGGACCTTGAGTGATTCAGTTGAAAAAATTGAAAGTTGAGGTTTTGCATGGGAAAGGTTTAAATGAATAAAGGAAAGTAAACAAAACAAACAAAAAAAATACATTAAATTGTTACAGAAAACAGTACCAGAAATCCAATTTGCTCTGTATCTTTGCTCAGATATGGTATAATATAGTTTACAATAAAGATGCCCTGTGAGAAAAAGCATCTTATTTGCTCAGCACACAAAGGAGGAAAACTTGAGTTAAACCCAACACATGGGACATGACAGCAGCATTGAGAAAGCTAAAAATATGTTTTCCTCCATGTTGACTGTGGTTTTAGTCTGCAGTGTGTAGCAAACTCTTCTCTCATTGGTCAGTCTATAAAACTGTCACTGAATGATTGCTGCACCATGTGACAAAAGTTCAAAATGTTTTAACTTTCTGGGGTTGCGTTGCTAGACTGTTTGTACACGTCAGCATGAAAGAAAATAGATACTTAACATGCACAAATGTCTGTGGTTGCTTGCCTGGAGGAAGGCATCCTTTTGTTCCGTCATTGCACAAGTTCCTTTACAAACGAATGGTGACGGTGCAACGTCACCTCCTGTGTGTCCAGCCAGTTAGTCTTGAGTAAAACTAAGGTCCAAAATTAAAGACTATAGACAAGACCTAGACTTAAGTTCTGGCAATAGATTCTGATGAACAGCCATTACCTCTTTTATAACATGAGACTTGACAAGGACAAACTAATTTGAGAACATTTCTCACTGCAAAGTTTCATTCTTTATTTTTTTGAATAATCAAGCTAGATACACCCAGAATATTAAACACAAGGGCCGTCCAACCATTGGGCTATGAAACATTAATTATATTAATTTATCAAATACTTTTTGGTTTAAATTTGCAACCATGTAAAACATTTTTTGTAGATATTTTTTATAAAACTGGTTTGACAATATATAAGAACATTTGTAATATGCAAAGTAGAATTATATACTGCACAGATACAGAGTAAATAATGCAAAGAAACAGTGTTATCAAAATATAATAAACACTGATAGTTGGGTAGGTAGGTGTTACAGTGGGACATTAATTCTCATTACCAGCTAGATACAATAGCAGACTGTTCATCTGTAAATTGAAATGTTTACCTGTAATCAAATGTTCCCTCCTGATCTGTATCATCCATCAGCTCCAATGAAATGTCCTTTTTATCCCGCACTAATTTACAGAAAAGATTTGATATAGTTAGGAAGAAAAATAGAAGTGAACTGCAGTACACTTTACTATTAAATTGAAAATAGGATTAGTCTGTGTGTGATACTGGTAAAACATAGAAAAAACCTGGATCCAATGCTTAATGTTGATTTACAGTTTCTTATTTCCTTGCAGCTCTGCGAACTCTGGAATATTTTACACCTGTAATAGTTTCAAGTGACAGTTAGAGTAATTTGTTTTTAGAAATGTCCCCCCGTTGTACCTGGATATTTCCCTCCACGACTCCTCTTGATAAAACACACTATGAGGAGGATAAGCACGATGAGAGCCACAGCGCACATGATGCCAATGAACCACCCCTGCGTGGAAATGTCTACCTGGTCCTGAGCATATACTGGGACAGACAATCAGAGAACAAAAGTCAATACATTCTCAGCATGCCAATGTATTTATGTCAAAGTGTGTAAAAACAGTAAATTACTCTCTGTGGTGTAGTGGGGAGACTCTTCCGTGTGCCATTCTCCTTGCCCAACTTGAGTTTGTGCAGCCACAGAAAATCTGTAGCGAGTGTAGCGGTCGTATCGTCGAATAGAGAAGCTTGTTACATTTGCTGGGAGCTCCTCCACTTTCAGCTCCTCTCCTCTGGTTGCATTTACTGTTGTAAAAATAGGTGAGATCATTCTTTTTTTCCATGTATAAGACAACTAAAGTGTGCAAAATCCCCTAAAACATTTAGATAGATAGATGATTTTGAGTTAAATCTTTTATATTGATTAGTAGTAGGGGCTCAGCTCATCAGACAATGAAACTGTAAAGAGGTTGGCTACTTCAGAGGACTAGGACAACCCTTGATGCCGGAACACTGAAATTTAAAGTTCTTCATTCTTTATTTGAGTGGTTATAAAACAGTATAATAACCTCTTTAGAAGAAAAAACCTCAGTGCTATTAGTTTCTATATACAGATACTGGTACGTTAATGTGGGTATAATGTATTAAATTGCTGTAATTAATTGATATGTTAGTAGTTCTGGATGTGTTTAGCATTGTATGCTACAGAGTTATGGCTTACCTGTCTGGTATTTCAGGGTGTAACCAGTAATGACACCATTAGGTTCTTCGGGTAGGTCCCAGTCAACATAAATGCTGTCCAGATGTCTTTGTTGGATCCTGAAAGAACTCGGAGGTGAAGGAACTGTGAAAACAAGCCCAGGAGTATAAACAACACGTTAATTAAACATCTGAAGAAAAATAGCAACAGCAAAGTATGCAGATTTAAAGTAGGGGATTTTTTCTTAGATATACTGTATGTATATATATTGTTTTACATATAACTCTTTTACCTCCTTCAGGTGTGGAGAAGTGGATGTGATTACTAGGCGGTCCTTCGTACCGGCTGTTTGCAACTAAAATATACATCTTGTAATCGCTATACGGAATAAGCCCAGTGACAATTCCCGATGGTTCTGGATCATTGTTTGGAAACACATTGGACTTCATGCCTCTGTTGACCCTATGCCACCTTAACTGGCTGCTGTCTCTCCAGTAGTATGCCTTAAAAAATCAGAAGAAACAGTAAAAAACAGCCCACACAAAACAAAACCCACTACTCAATAATATTAAAAAATTGTAGCCCAAAAACATAAAACAAGGGTTGGAAATAAACAATAATGTAGTTAATACCATTTCTATAGGTATTTAATGATAATGAACAGAATCCTTATATAGAACTTTTATGTGCATAACTACCACTTCAAGCATTTTACACCACATTTAGCCAGATTAGTTGCATTACTGCACACAGGTGGTAAGCAACTTGGGGCTAAGTGTCTTACTCAGGGTCACATTGACATTACAGAAGGTAGGAATCAAACCCACAACTTTCAGATTGGCTTATGACTCCTCTTCCCATTGATCAATATCAGGAGAGGCTATTCAGCTGCAAGCATTTAGTGTTACAAATGTATAGTGAGTAAATTTTTGTGTTTTTGGTAATTCAGATAAGTAAAAGTGTAAGATAATTTTAGGGGATAGTTACAATAATATGTTGATGATAAATGAATAATTTAATCTTTTGAAATGGTAAAATAAATCTAGTAGGGGGCAGAAGGAATTCTGAGCCTCCTTGCTACGCTTCTACGTCTGCAACCCAGGCATGAATAAGGCGAAGATAACAGTTTTTCATTTGTGGGGTGTCCATATGGGATATTAAACTTTTATACGTAGAGGCTGTAAATTCTGACTTTGGAATACAAATACCATGAAATAAACCAGAAGTTTATGTCTTGTGGTTTTGTCACTTTAATCATTTTAGCTAAAAATACATTATATTTAAAAATGCATAAATAACAATTTGAAGTATTGCTTTAGTTATTTTCTTTTTCAAACTCTTTGCAGACATCAGTTAGTACTGTAGAGATATCTCAGTGTGCGGAGAGGGTTCAATGGCTATTATTAGTCATTATCATGTTTTATCTTTTGTTGCACACATAATAGACCCACCTTGTATTCCTTCAGTTCTCCCATTATAGATTGACGCGTCACTGGGTCCCAATGCACTGTAACCTGAGTGCTTTCGATGTCAGAGACTCTCAAGTTCAGTGGGGCTGTTAATGGACCTAAAAAAAAAAGAAGTAGGAATGGGTTATTTTTACTGTTGATTACAAAAACCTTCAAAGCAGTTTCTAAGTTAAGCAAAAAGATGTTTTGAATTTTTTTTTAAACAGGAATTGTTCAGCTAGTATGTGGTTTATCTGTAGGCCTTAGCAGACATCTAGATTAGTAAAGATTTTTATTTTTTTCAGCTAAGTCAAATTTGGCTTTATAAAATGTGAAGAACAGTGGGGATATCTTGGGAATTTGTCACACTGTTTTGTTTGTGACCTAAACTATTACTATTATTGATAAACAGTACTTACGGTCTTCACCAGAATAACCAGTGACCACAGGTGACTCTGGTCCAAGGCCAAAGTCATTGACTGCCTGGACCTTGAGCTCGTAGGGGGTGAATGTGTCTGCATCATAAATGTAATATTTCAGCCACTTTGTTGTTGCGTTTTTCCACTCCTCCCTGGAATCTTTCCTTCTCCACCACACCAGATACTTCAAGCGCGGTCCATTCCACTCTCGCCATGCAAGAGGCTTGAAACAAAACGATTTTTTGTTAGACAAGATTTATCTGGTAATGTGCCTTCTTTCCCAGAAGAAAGAACACTTATACAGTTTCACAATCCATACCTCCCAGCTAATTTCCATGTTATTTCTCCATGTACCCACACCTTTCAAATTCTTTGGAATGACATCAGGTGCTGCACAAACAAACATTATTTATAAGACTTTGACACAGAAAGTTATAAACTCTCATACTGTAAGATTTGATTTTCCAAAGCTGAAAGAAACAAGCATGATCTAGTAATTTTCCAATAATCCCAAAAGAGAGACTATCACACTGTAGATTTCCCAAAGACTGAGAAACAGCTTCCTGATACTCCACCAGCAACGATTTTCCGCAATGTTATTAAACAGGCAGTAAGGAAACTGATTTTTTAAGAATACTAAAATGTTGACCCCCCCTTCATCTGCTGCTAGTTTCTTTGGTTAAACCCTTACTTTTCTAATAACAAAGTTTTATAGTGATATGTATGGTCCTTCTTCACTTACTATAGTGAAAAATTTCCAAATTAAAGTCTGGATTATATCAGAACATTTGTTTTATTTTTAACTCAGTTTTATTCATCATTTTCTCTTACTCTTTACTTTACAGGTGACCCCAAAAGGTTTACAAAGAATATTTGTGGGGGGACTGATATGGCAACTGAAGAACCTTAATTCTTTCTGATCAACTATTTCTTTATTTATTAATTCTAATTTTCACCTTTACATGTTTGCTGGTGTGGTTGAAAGTTCGCTACTGAAAATAATAAATATTTTTTAATTAGTATTTTAACCATGAATATAGGATGTGTGAAATCTAGGTAAGGATAGTTTAGATCAGATTTATATTTATTAATGTTTACTTAAATAGCATGTTTTCTATTATTTATGTGTTAGATTATTCCTCTGCAAAACAATGAAACAAAGTTTCCAATGTTTCTAAACTAAAACTTGCAAAATGTCAAACAGTATCGCTTAGCATCACACCCACGTGCACCACTGGACTGGAAGCGTTTGGACGGGCGACTGGGACGACTTGATCCAATTTCATTGATTGCGATGACCCTGAATTCGTAGTAGGTGAAAGGTGAGAGATGCAGCACGACAGAGTTGAGGTTTCCTGGGTATGTTGATAGGTTTTTCCACTTTCCTGGTATCCAGTCATCATCATCATATTGCACTAAATACTCTGTTGTAAAAAATTAAAAAAACCTATTGATATCTTTAGGAACACACACATAATGTATCTTTACAGTTTGTTGTTGTGATTTGGTTTAGACATTTTTACCAGTAATGGGGCTGTGGTTGCTGTCTCCAGGAACCCAACTGAGTCGCACGCTACGTTCATATGGATCTGACAGTTCCAAGTCAGTGGGGGGATTTGGACGATCTACAAACAAACACAGTAGAAAAACAAAACAAAAGAAACAAACAAATGAAAGACGAACAGGTAACTGAATTGCTAAAACATGTTTTTTTTGTCTTCTGGGTCCTACCCATCACCATCAGGTGTGCTGATGCAGACTTTTGCTCTAGCTCATTTTGGATGACACATGTGTAATTTCCTTCATCACCTCTGTTTACATTAGTAATGACTAGATTTGATTCATCCAAAGACACTCTGACAAAGTAAAAAATTAAATAAGGATAAAAATCAGGTGATCACACTGAAACAAACTGTATAAAAAAAGATGGAGAGACAAGACATAAACATGAAGAAAAATCACCCACCTCCAACTAAGAGCAGCTTGCTTTTTGTTTTTCATCCATGTTGTGGTGACTGTGGTAGTAATATCTGCTTTTACAGAACATTCAAGCCGCACATCAATTCCTCGCATGACTCTCATAGTCTGTGGTCTGGTCACAATTATTATGGGCTCTGAGGAGATTAGTGAACAGCACCATGACAAACCTTAAACAAAGTCCTGGTGACAAACATATTTGTCTTTTTCTGTCATCTTTACCTTTGACCTCTACCCTGACTTGATTCTCATCTCTTCCCGCAATGTTGCTGATGACGCACAGGTAGGTACCCTGGTCCTCTATATGGATGTGTTTAATCTCCAAAGTCCCATTGCTGTGGATCTTGAAACGATTTCCTTCAAGACTACCTTGTCCGTATTTGGACCTGTTTTAAACAAGCCATAAGCGTACATGTACTGGAAGTTTCCACTTTAATAATGCAAAACAAACAAAATATACACCCTGGTCCTACCATTTCAGTTCAGGCACTGGAGAGCCAAAGAAGCGACAATCTAAAAAGGCACGATGTCCCTCTATCATCTTTATGAGCTCATTTCTGGACCCAATTATACGAGGAGTTGCATCTAAATGAAAAAATAAAAGTCAAAATAAATAATTTTATACTCATTGCTTTAGGATGCAAAGTGAAATTTGTTTAGAGAAATACATGGTAAACTTTATGAAAGTAAATTTGAATGTATTTGTCTTAGATCAGAAATGTCATGTTATGGCATACGTAATCATGAGTAAGACAGCTCACTGGACAGCTTTCCAACAGTCATCGATACCTACCCTAAGTAACGTAAGCCACAAATCATTGGTTGATTGTACAATGACTGATGCTTTATGCAAAGTTACGAAGAAGAAAAGTGAGATAGAAAAAAAGTATACAAACACCAGGGATGAACACCACATTGAGATGACGTTCATTTCTGGGGAGTTTCACAAGGCATGAATTGCAGCTATGATAATTACTTCTAGTTCCACGACCTACAGATATATCTATTAAAAGGCCTACATTACTTTTATTATTTATGTCAGAAGTTTCTTATAATGGCTGACGTGATAAACAACTGAACTGTTAGACAGTCTCTTTTTAAATATTAAGTAAATAAAAATAAATACTATATATATGGATTAGCTTTGGAAATCAAGGTCCCAAAGTCTAGGGGAACCCTGCTATTTAAGACAAAAAAAACTGCGGACAACTCCATATTAATAAAGGCAGTTCATGCAAAAAGAGCCATGCATAACACCTTGGTCAAATGCTTTAAGTTTTTAAGGAAAATGCGGAACAAGTTAAAGATTTAAATATTATCCAAATTTCAACATAGAGGACAGCTTGGAATACATGTAATGGATGTTTATCTTTCAATGTCTTTTTAATTGTTCAAAATCCTTTGGATATTCCATAACTTAGTTTTGACTTTTAAAAATTACAAAAAAACGTACGCAGCACATTCACAAATGCGTTGGCCAGCAGGTACCCATACTCATTGGAGGCATTGCATTGATAGACAGCAGTATTTTCTGTAGTCACACTTCGAAAGGTCATGGTTTCTCCAGACACCTGCCTGTTTGGCTGTAGCATAGATGCTGAAAGAGAAACATGTGAGAGACATTTGACTAAAAAAGGGTTTGGAGCAGAATTAAAGACAACTTCAAAAGCCTGAAATAAAATTTTTTATAAGGGTAATCTTAAAATAGCAATGGAAAATGGTTGATTCTTGTGACACACTTGATATAGTTTACATTATTATCCTGATAAAGAATAGTTGCCTTTTTCTCTGTCCTCATGATTTTATTTAAAAGTCTTCTGGTAGTGTTTTTCATAATACCATGAGCTCTAACATGATTGCTTTTGAAAAAGAAAAAGGCCCACTGTATCACTTGTCCTGCACCATAACTAGCTGCATTAACAGCTGAAATGCGTTGATCATTTGGTTCATGCCAAACCAACCAGTGTTTGTTGTCGAAATTCTCGTCTCATCTTTACAAAGTATAGGGTTTAAGCCGCAGTCCTAGAAATATTTAACAAATTCTGCAATTAAAATTGTGGTTGTCTATATAGGGTTTAATAGTTGTAATGGGAACTTGCTGAACACAAGATACCATTCTTTACTGCGGTTCTGTAAAACTAAACCATATAAATGTCATTACTTCCCTTATCATCCTCCTCACTGTGAGTTGGTGAAAGCTAAACAGGAAAAGTTGTTGTAATTATGGTTCAAATCTACGCATGTTTGTTTAGTGACCTGATACCTTTTCTTGACACCAAACATCATAAAAGTAAGATGTTCTTTTTCCATCTCTTCTTCTCTTTTCCATTTTGAAGAACAGCTAAGAGAAACTTGCCACTATGTTATGTGATACTTATACCATAGGGTAATAAAAGTAATGGATTACTGATTAAAAGTTTGTGGCCAAAGGTTGTATTTCTCGAAAAATAATATAGTTATTTTTTGACAATAAGTTGCTTCTGATCCAATCTCTACAAGCTTGCTAATCAATTCAGAGGATGCTGCATATTCTAAACAAACACATACTCTCAATTGGTTCTCCGTTTATGAACCAGCTTATTGTCGGTCGAGGAGCCCCATCAGAGCGACACACCAGCTTTCCATTCTCCTCAGGAGCCAAGATCAAATTTGCAGGCTTTTCCAACCAGAAAGGAGCTGCTGTTGAACACAGAGCATGCTGCTGTAAAAATGTGCTCCAAATAAATATAAACCTGGTTATTTTGAAAAAGTCTCACCTCTGAGCCTGACTGTTATTGTGTGCTCAATGTACCCTATCCTGTTGGTAGCTGCACACATATACTCTCCAGCATCTTCAAAAGACGCCTTTTGAATTTGAATCATTTTGTTAAAGTTCTTTACTTTCATGCGTGAGGTCACTGTTAGGTCTTCCCCATCCTTAGTCCATGTGATGTGAGGAGTTGGCCTTAATGATGAATTATAAATAACAACTTTAAAAAACAGTCTAACTGAGTTGAGATTTTTATCGTTGCTGAAATTCAACAGAACCTTAAAAGCTGCTATATTAAAGACACTCAGTTTGTGAATTTAGCTTACATCCCTGCAGCTATGCACTCGAGAAGCAGCTCTTCCCCTTGCAGCACAAGAATGGAGCTGGATGAACCTTTGGGAGACAGCCAGGTGGGGGCAGCCTCAGCCACTGTGCGAGCTAAAGTGAAAACCATTCATGCATAATTCCACAAGCATAAGGTCAAAAGACGAAAAAAAAAAACCAAACATGCCAGTTTACTGCAAAAAGAGCAACACTAGTGTTTTTAGGATCCAGACTAACATTCAATTAGATTCAATGGTAATGTTGTGTGTATGCAAAAGACACATTAGTACACCCTCTTTTAAGACCGCCAAGGCAATTTAAAATGAGTATTGAGTGACTCACTTGTAAGCACTTTAACAACCACAGGCATCTTCTGCTGAATGATATTTTTGTAAGGAAATCGAGCATTACAGCAGTAATCAGCTGTAGAGTCATTAACCAGCACATTAGAGAAATAGAGATCTCCGTTGACCCCCATGGAAACTCTGCGATCCTGCCGCACAGCCTTCATGGTGGGAAAAGATGTCTGAATGGGCCAGTTGAAAGGTCTTGCATACGAACCTAAATGAAATAATAATTTAAAATCCATTATATAAAGTATTTTTCAGATATAAAATGCTCATCACATGCCCTCCAAAACAAATTAATCTTTTAAATAGCAGTAAATAGCAATAAATAGCAGTATCCCACGGTGAAATGGAAAAAAATTGTTAAACGTAATTTACTTAATGGGGGGAAAATCCTAACTTGAAAGTATGTTGTGCAGGATCTAAATAATTTTCTTTTATTGAAAAGGTTAAGACAGTTTTATTGAAAAATTTTAAATTATAAGCCACCCAACAATAAAATAATCACACAATATTTTAATAAAACAAGAAAGGCTTTTAGATTTTATGGAAAACTGAACGTGTAAATCATAGATTTGAAACATAAAAGGCGCTGTATGTTTCCCTCAAAATATCTTATATATCACAAATGTTTTGGATCAGTTGTTTATGATTAATATGATTATTTTATATGGTGTTATTAGGAAAAAGAAAAGGAAATAAGTCACTTTTTAATTGAAAATGCTAATCTTATTTATCCAGGTTCAATTAAAGGGGCAACTTGACGAAACCTGCTTTTGCATAAGACACGGAAATCATTCTTGTGTTTACAAATTATCCCCCAGCTTTGCATGTCCCTTATCAATGTTTTAGATCTTGCAGACTTATGGGCTCCCTTATTTACTTTCCTTTCCACTAATTTCCTTGGGATTTTCATGACCATGAAATATCATATTTTTCTTTTATCCTTTGGATCGTTATCATGTCGAAACACTCAGTGATCCCAATATGTGTTCCCCCAGCTGACTTTATCAAAAACGATTATTTCCTAACCTCAAATTTTTCTCCAGAGCAATGAATTGTAAATGCAATATACTGCAGCAAAATATACATTTATTAAAGGGCATTTATCAGGACATGCAATCTTTACACAATTATCAGGACTGTCAAAAAGGTGTGTGATCAACTGTATACTGGTGTACATTTTAAGGTTTACTACTGCGTGTTGGAAACTTACAGCTGGACATCCAGTGGGTTTCAGGTTTAGGTGGGCCTGGTGGAGGGTCACAGGGTAGGATGAGAGGAAGGCCAGAACTGATTACAACAGGCTCCAGAATTTCCCGTGGCCAGACAGGAGGTCCTGCAGAATCACATAAAAATACAAGTCTCATCAAATTGCCATGGATTCATCTAATGCTCTGACCCACGTGCAGGAAGCAACTCAGGAGACAGTAACAGTTTAAATGTGATTTATTTACAAGTAATGATTTAAAAAGAATATGAATGTGCACTGGAGAATCCTCGGGCTGGAAATAGGGTGGAACTGTGACATGGAACTGCGACGTGGAACTGCAACGTGGAACTGCGAAGTTGAACAGCAGGTCGCCACCTGGACCAGTGACTAAAAGTAGTGGAGGCCTTAAAATCCTCAATTAGTGAAGGGTCCAAAATGAAGGAGCGGGGTACACAGCTGCGCTCCTTGGAACCGTAGCTGTCCCGATCAACAAGATACTGGAAACCCCTACCACATTGACGTGAGGCCACGATCCTACGCACGTTATGGGCAGGGTGCCCATAAATGAGACGGGCGGGTGGGGGGGGCTCGGAAGGAGGGCACAAGGTAATATATGAACAGGTTTAAGTTGGGATACGTTGAAAGTGGGGTGAATACAATGACTCGAGGATAGGCGGAGACGGACAGCTGATTGAGGACTCTTTCCATGGCATAGGTTCCGATGTACCTGGGTGACAGCTTTCTGGACATGGCCTTTAGAGAGATATCGCAGAAAGAAACCCACACCTATTGTCCTGGTGTGTATTCGGGTGCTGGGGTTCAGATAAGGCAGGTTCGGATGTATTCTCTGACATCATGATGAATGATGGGCCACCAAAATCTGCGGAGGATGAGTGCGGTGGTCTGAATGGAGTGTATTACTCGGGAGCGGACTGAAGTAGGAACATAGAAGTTTTTCTACCGTTGAGGGTGTGGATCTGATTCACTATGGAGGGCTTGGTTGACGATCCTCTCAATCTCCCAAGTTACTGAGCCTATGATGCAACTAGACAGGAGGATGTCTGTGGGGTCCGTGGAAGAGTCATCTGAGGAGAACTGTCTGGAGAGGGAGTCAGGCTTGATGTTTTTGGAATCAGGTCTGAAAGAAATAGAAGAAAAAAAAACGGGAGAAGAACAGGGACCACCATGACTTTCGCAAATTGAGTCTTTTGGCTGACTGTAAATAGGACAGATTTTTGTGATCTATCCATACCTGCATCTGATGTTCTGCACCCTCCAACCAGTGGCGCCACTCCTCCAGGGCGAGCTTAATGGTGAGCCACTATCGATCTTCCACGTTGTAGTTCTTTTGGGGGGTTGTTAGACGACTGGAAAAGAAGGCACGGGGTGTAGTTTACCGTCGGAACCAGAACATTGAGAGAGGATGGCTCCGACCCCAGAATCTGATGCATCAACCTCGAGGACCAATTGCTTTTGGGGGTCGGCTGAAGCAGGATGGGAGCATGAGAAAACATTTTTTTCAGGTGGTTGTAGGCTGCGTCTTGAGAAAACATTTTTTTCAGTTGGTTGAAGGCTGTGTCTGTGGAAGGAGTCCAGGTTTATGTGGTCTTGGTGGAAATGAGGACTGTCATACGTGCAGCGATGTTGCTGTAGTTTTTGATTACTATCAGTAGAAGTTTGAAAAACCTATAAACCTTTAGAGCTTCTTGAGTGTCTCTGAGACTTTCAATTTGGTCATGGCTTGGATTTTGGCTTGGTCTGCAGGTACCTGTCCGACCTCAAAAATGTATCCAAGGAAAGTTATGGAAGGTTGATGAAACTCAATTTTTTTTTGCCTTCACATACAGGTGGTTATGCAGGAGATGAAGGAGCACTTGTCGGACATGTCTTTAGTGGTTTTCTAGGTTCTTTGAGTAGATCAGGATGTCATCTCAGTCACATCGAAAACAAAGTCATTTAAAAAATCACGTAGTACTTCTTTAATCAGAGCCTAAAAGACCTGGCATTACACAAAGCGAAAGGCATGACTTGTAAGCGGTTTTCCACTCATTCCCCTTGCGGACTCAGACTAGATGGTAAGCATTTTGTAGATGAATTTTTGTATATAACCTGGCGTGATGTAAAGTTTCGAGGGCGTAAGCAATAAGTGGTAAGCGGTTTTTATTTTTTATGGTGAGTTGGTTTAGGAATCTGTAATTGATATAAAGTTGGACGGACCCATCTTTTTTGGTGACAAAAAAGAAGCCCGCCCCTAGGTGTGAGGAAGATAGACAAATGATCCTGCGGCTCGATATTGATCAATGTAGTTTTCCACGGACTCACGTTCCTTGGGTGAAATGTTAAAAAGTCTGCAGAAGGGTAAAGGAGCACTGGTTGATAGATTTAGGGCACAATTACAATGTGGAGGTAGAGAACATTCCTACTTTTGTTAAAAACCTGTTTTAGGTATATGTACTGGGATGGGACATTGCTAAGATCCTGTTAGTCTATGGGGGGATCCTCTTCAGGTGATGGGCTAGGAGGAACTGCAGCCATTAGACAGGATAAATGACAATCTGGGGACCATAAGTTGAATGTTTTGCCAGGCGATATGCGAATTACGTCATTGAAGCCTGTTAAAACCTAAGATAATTTGAGGTTAAGAAGCTGAGAATACAAAGAGATGGTTTAATTATGATTGCCTGAGGTGACCATTTTTATGTGACTGGTGATTTGAGAGATGTGACGTAAGGGCTTGGCATCCAGAGTAGTAACACGAAGGGGCGAGTTAAGGTCAGTGGTTTCAAGTTAACTGGGTTACTAGTGATTGAGAAATGAGTGACTGCTCACAACTGGAATCTGTAAGTGCACTGAGTTGAAGGGAATTGGTTTTGAAATGAATAGTTACTGGGATGAGTATCAGGGGTTATCAGGTTTTGATTTCTGGTCCATCTGTTCCCCCTGATCTAGAGACGGCCCTTCACGGGGTGTCCTTCATGTCGACGAAGAGGACAAGTGGGAACATAATGACTGGAGTTGCCACAATACAGACAATGATGAGATTGCATTCTCTGTTGCCGCTCCTCAGGGGTCAGACAGGTCCTACCAACCTGCATAGGTTCAGATTCAGGAACTGATAGCTTCTTAGGAGTAGGCATGGAGTGATTGCGGTTGGGTGGTAACACTGTGGTGGAGTGGCAAAAAACCTGCTTCTTCTACCTATCCTTCAGATGACCATCAATATAGAGGGTCAGAGTACTCAAGGCATCTAGAGAGGCTGGTTCATCAACAATTGCAATCTCATATTTGATATTATCATTCAAGGCATGAAAAATATGCTCTTGAGAGTCAGTATCAGAGCTTTGGGTCGTGGGTGTGATTGCGATAAAGGGGGCGTCGGAGTTTAAGAAGCTGCACGGCTAATCCTGAAGTGGACAGGTAGCATGGACCTGGTTGGTGGAGGACTCAGAGGAGGCGGATGCAGTCTGGAGAGGTTTGTTCAGTTAGGTTGTGTAGATTGGAACTTGGATCCTTTCCGGAGAAGTCTTGGTGTTCAGAGGAGTACCTGGTTGCACACACAAGAAGTAATTAGTTGGGACTTCACTCACAAAGGTAAGTATAGACAAAATAATCATTAGGGGTTAGAGACTCAGAGGGCTTGGGGAGTACCATGTAAGGTAAACAGTCAGGGTCCGAATGACTGCAGAGCCGGTCCTCTTATCCTCCACAGCTCAATCAAGCCGATAAGCCACATCTGTGGACTGGAGAGGCTGTCAGCTCATCAAGCCAGGGAACTGCAGCTTCCAGACGCCCCCAGGAGAAAGCACAGGAGAACAACCCCAAACACCTCACCCAGCCAAAACTCTCTGATACCTGACATCACCCCCCACCCCCACCCCCACTCCTGATACAAATCAGCCAAGTTTTTTATTTTTCTAAAACATATTTTGATATCTGAGCGGAACAAAGACTGTCACCACTTTGATAAACAAGTTTTAGTTGCTAAGATATCTTGTCATGAAATAATCCATAGAGGTTAGTAGAAAAGAAACATATTGCATTAAAAAGTATAACGGAAATTTAATGGATCAAATTATAATACTAACAAAGGAAACTAATACTAACATTGGAATGCATTCATTTGGTAACATAAAAGTATGTTACATTATTTTACAACATACTGCTAAGAAATACATTCCTTTCCATAGTCACATATATTTTATTTAAAGTAATATTCTACAGTTTCAATTTTGGACTTACTGTACAGTCTTAGTCTTATCTTGTGGGTGTATGCAGACCCGTACTGATTGGAGGCAATGCACTGATACTCCGCTTCATACTGTTCAGGATTGTTCCGGGCATAGATGTCTAGAGTCCCTGAGCGTCTGCGCATTGACACCTGGGAGTCACGGGCCACGTTCAAGTACTTCCCATTACGCCTCCATGAGAAACTTCACATAGAAGGAGAGGACAGGAGAAAAGTCAATGAAGTGACAGCAGATGAGATCATTATCTGCACTTTAACTGCTAATCTCACATAGGATGGGGGTTGCCCTTGGCTTCACACTCTATGACCATTGTGTCTTTGGGATCCACTATGTGCTCCTGCAGTGACTGCTTTATGATGGTTGGAGGTTGTCTGACTAAAATGATGAGAGATAAATCAGGAATGTATATATTTAAAACAATAAAATGCTTCAAAAAATACAAACCACAAATTGTAATGTGTTTTATCAGGACTTTATGTGATGAACCAATAAAAAGCAGAAAATGCGAATGAAGTGAAACGAAGAAATTCCTTATTTTTACCAAATAAATCTGGAAAGTGTGGGGTGCTTTTGTTTTAATCTTCCTGTATTCTGATTTCTCTTGCTAAAATCTAGTGCAAGCAGTTGCCCAGATGATTATTTGGCAAATAGAGTTCACCTCTGTGATTTTAATCCAAGCATAGATACAGCTGTTCAATAAAGGCATCTAAGCTTTGCAGGACGATAATAATTCCACAAAGCCATGAAATAAAAAACAAACTGGTCAGCGATAAAGCTGTGGAGTAAGTGAATTTAATCCAAAAATTGAACAAGTAAAGCACAACTGCAAACCTACCAAAGAACGGTTCTTCCCTAAAATACAGCTAAGGGACACCTTTTTAAACCTCAAAGACTGGAAAATACCCACAGTGGGATAACTGATTATTGTGGAATAGTGACAATAAGAAACCAATTTCTGAAAGCTACCCATAAGAACTTCACCACTAGCCTTGTAAGGGGCACAGCAAACAGTATTTTACTCTGGTCACAACACGGAAAAATTTTGCTTTTTGACGTACTTGCAAAATGCTATGTATGATGTGAAAAACAAATGCCTATGACCCTGAAAACATAGTGGTTACACTATCATGGTAATGGTTTTATACAGCAGGGACTGTTTGAGTTGAAGGAAAAATAAAAGGATATAAATGCAAGAAAATCCTACAAAGACACCGTTCACAAAAATACGTAGAATTTAATTTGAAAAGAACCTTCAATCAGCCATGAACAAACAGCAACACTACATAGCATATCCAAATTGCCTAGTCAGTTTCCATGCCCGAATACAGTTTAGTCTGTGATAATTTATAATCAGTTCTTATAGATTTCAAATTATTTTAACATTTTAATGTCCACAACTGATAGAGGACCTACCCCAAAACACTTGCAGTTTTAAATTTAGGGAAATTAAGTTTTTGTAAGTATGGATACCACACTTTAAAACTACTCTACGTTTTTTTGGTCTGTCACATAAAATCCCAATGTAATGCATTCAATTTTGTGGTTGTAATTTGAAAAAAATTAGACCCATGAATGACTTTAAAATGTAACAATACATTTACAGCCAGAAAACAAAAAAAATAAACAAGAAGAAGAGAAACACAAAGAAAAGATTTGAGTTTAGCAACTCACTTTCAAGAGGAACGTCCCAAGCCAAAACACTCTGCCACAGAAACAGCAGCAGCCCTGGTCCAACCAGTGTCCTCATCCTTACAGTTCATTTAGTCCAGTAAGGGTTTAAGGCTTCCAGTTTAAATATTGTCAGGCTGATTACAATAAAATAAAAACAAATTCCTTTAAAAAAACTGTTATTTATATGAAACATTTTTGGAGAAAAAAACATCCAACAAATATATGTCACTTGTAATGTAATTCCCTAACAGCATGATTGTAATTAAGAAACTTTATTCAAACACTGCATGAATATATGTAACAAATTTAATATATTGGCCTTGATGTGACATTAAATTCAATTCTGGGGTCTGATTTACAGATGCTGGAAATGCACAAAGCCTGAAAAATATCCAAGAAGATTATATTTGGGATTAAAGGATTGAAACTATTTGATTAGTTGCTCCCTTTCAATGAAATTTTCTGTAAATATGTAATGAATCATTCATTGTTTTAGTTTTTCAAGAACAAACGTTATGAAAACCTACCTTGCTCCTGAAAAGTCAAATCAGTGTTCTCTCCTCCCATTTATCACAGGCTTCTCCATGTATAAATAAATCAATTACTTTTTTCTCAGGAAATTATGCAATACAGCAATTACTGCCTCAGTCCTTCAAATATCAGGCCAAGAACCCTGGAACGAATAGATACACATCAGAAATTGGGTTTATGTCTGTCACTGCCACTTACACTCTGCCCACCCATCTCATGAATAATAAATGAATTCCATTCACTTCACCCACCCTACTGTTCAGATCAGGCTCTCAAATGTTCCCAACATCTTCATTAATACAAACAAACTCTTATGTAAACGTTCAGGTAATAAATGTTAAAATGGTATCAAAAAATGTCTAAACCTTTTTATTTTGCATGTTTACATTCTGTTAGTACAGTCAGTTTGGCCAAATGAAAAGAACAAAGCAACTGGAGGTCTGCACTGTTAGATTTCCTGGTGGTTCTACCAACGTAGAAATGTGGGCTGTAGCAATGCACAGCATTATATGAATGAATTGTTTGTTTCTGTCACATGAATTTTCATCACTCAAGTTACACGGTTTACTGAAAAGGCAGTAATGAATGATTTGTTCTTAGATGTAAAAAAATAAAAAAAAACGAAAGAAAAAATAAGCAAATTGAAATAAAGAGGATTTCAAACCTGTATTTCATATATGACAGATTGTCCATATAATCCTGACCTGTGTGTATACACCCTTGCCCCTATTGGGGTTGGGTGGGTCTGCTGGTGCCTATCTCCAGCTTACAACGGGCAAGAGGCAGGGGTACACCCTGGACAGGTCACCAGTCCACCGCAGGGCAACACAGAAACATACAGGATGAACAACCCCTCATACAAACACTCACACCTAAGGTGGAATTTAAAGTGCCCAATTAGCCTAACAGTCATGTTTTTGAACTGTGGGACGGAGCTGGAGTACCCGGAGAGAACCCACGCATGTACAGGGAGAGCATGCAAACTCCTTTCAGCAAGACCCAAGACCCAAGGTGGAATTGAACCCTGAGCCTTCTTGCTGCATGGCAACAGTGCTACCCACCGCGCCACTGTGCAGCCCTATGTGGGAATCCAGAATACAAAACTAAAATGTTCATAAAATGAGATTTCACAGCTTAGGGCTCTAGAGAGTGAGGGTTTGCGGCAACATTAGACATAAATAAACTATCTCTAAATAGATCTTGAGTAAACGACTAATTTTAGTTGGTTTTACAGGGATATAAATATGTATAATGTTGCAATTAACTGGGAGCCAGTCCATACCATCTTCTCCATATAAATATCCAGTAAACAATCCAATAGCTGCCTCATATTGAACAGAAAAGAAGAAAGAGCTATGATGAGCTTGTCAGCCTTTACGTTGGGGTCTGGCAGAGCTGTAAGTGAGCAGCGATCAGTGCCATGCACCAGATTGCACAGTGAAGAGGCACAGAGGCGCGTGGGACCAGTTCAGTGACGACAAAAGAGTCTCTATGCCCGTGGGTCTGCTTTGGCAGGAGTGCCGAGGGCTCGTGTAAGAGCAGATGGCATGCGTGAGGGGTGTTTAACCAAACAATCTCTTTGTTCAGGCTTAAAACCGCTATCACTGACATTTTTACGTCACTGCACCAGGAAAAATGCATGAAAAAGATGGGGGGAGTGGGTGAGGGACACACACTGCTGAGCAAGATGCTTGGAAATGTCATCATCACTACTTGGCATTAAGAACATGACAGAGGCAAAGGCTTTGTTAAAACTTTGTTAGAACTATCTGCTATAGTCTGACAGTATTAGTCACTAAGATTTGTACAGAGAATGTTTGATCCACTCTTTTTTAGTTTATCAAGGCTTTCCTAAGCTCCTTGATTGGATTTCAATTGGGTTGAGGTACTAGCACTTTCACTTACTTGTTAAGTATTTTGTAATTGCTTATCATTAATTTTAACCCAAAACCTGCCAACATTTTCATACAGAATCCACAATTGTTGGATCTTTAATCTTTAAAGTTACATCTTTTGAGCATTGCTGAACAAAAGGGTAATAAAATATTTTTTTCTGATATTGTGTTACAAAACATATTAACCTAAAATGGTGAGGGTCACAACTTGTCAATCTTTTGACTAGTAGCAAATGTTTTCTAATTTCCAATCATACATCACAGAAAAGCCTTTTTTTAAATGGCAGTACATTTGCTAAATATTAAATTTTATTGGTTTGATTGATATAAAATATGTTAACATTCCATACAGTTAAAACTGAGCAATGATCTTTTACATACAGCGTTTGGTTCTTTTCAGCATATTTGCAATTTTTTTTAAAATAGATAGCTATAAATTACTTTTTAACCTTGTTAAGGATATAAATATCAAAAATTGTGTTTTAAGGTATTGAGATTTTTATATAGAGATAGAGATATGAATATTGAGTGTTTGTCTGCACAAGCTTTTAAAAAAAAACTTTTATTTCTTACTTGATATTGCCAAAAGTTTAGATAACTTGTATAAATAAAACAAGATAGAAACACTCTACTATTCCAGTGGCTGTCCATCCATAACCTGTATAGATACTTAAATTATTCCTTACAGTTATCAAGAGGAGCACAGTTCAGATTAATATATAAGCATCTTGCATTTTTTAATAAAACTGTGTTACCACATTACTTCCTCTTGAAGTGCCGAATGACAATCATAAAAATTTGCCAAAGCCCAGCCCCATTTCTCAGACGTGACATCATTATACTAGTGTCCTTAATTGCAGCTGAGAGAAGTAAGCTCATATTTGAGTACACACCATGCAGTTCTGTATCGTCACGTCTTTCTGTATTCTACATATCATGTGCAAAAATATCAAAATTTGCTAAACAAAACTACGTTTAGTCAAGATTAATAGGTCCTACCTTGGTTTTCTTTTTTCTCTTTTTAAACTTTCTTATATGAAGCCTGTCTTTTACGTCTTCTTATCTTCAGACACTGTCATCTTGCAGTATCTCTAAACTGAGTTTCATCTCTCCTTATTTCCCCCCCATCTTCTCAAAGCAGGCGACATACAGAGAGAAAACAGAGACTACTATAAAATGTTTGGATTGCTGCTTCTAGCCAAGTTCCCACGTCTGGCAAACATGGCCTGAGAGGCTGTGATAATAAATCCATTGTGAAATCCACACATGAGTATAACGTCATCTTCATGTGCTGGGAACATGAAGTGGAAGAAAGCTGCCATGTCATGCAATTGCTGGAAGATAAGTTAATTTTTTAGTAGTCATGCCATTCATTGTCTATCAGAATCATCTGAAATGATTAAAGTTTACAAAATTTTGGGTTAGATTATCTTTTATGGGTTTTTTTCTGTCAGTGTGCTGGATTGTGTGTTTGACCTAGTAGCTTCACTCTGACTGTCACAAGCACACACTCTCTCACACAAAGCATTTCTGTTTTAAACAAAGTCAGATTGTTGAGGACAGAGAGAGCGCAGCTTCCAGACACATGTGGGTCCATTTAACCCTTCTGGGCGAATTCCAGTGACAATAAAAGCCTTGAAGAAGCTAATTAGGAATTTCAGATAGATATTCATAATCTAGAGACATAACCCTAAATGTATGTCGTCAAACAAATAATCATGGCGTAAAGTGTACAGATAGATATGACATTAGAAAGGCAAAAGGATTAGGTAGCTTGATATCGACTTGCCCTTTTCCCCTTCACCTCACAGGCCCTGCAGGTGGGGAGGCCAAAGGCTGGTGGTTTCTGAGTACTTTTTTAAGTTGTGAATTTTAAAAAGAGGAACTTTCTCTCCCGGTTGAGGTTCCCAGTCTCCCTCAAGCTTGAGTAGTAACAAGTCTTGTTCATAAGTGACAGTGGAAATGAGCAAGAGATGCATAGAAACAGGTGTCCTGTCTGAACTAGCGTAGGTGTTGTCTTGGCCTGCCATTAATAAGAAAACACTTGAACTAAAAGGAAAAGCTCTTTATGGATTTTTCCTTATCAATATAGAAATTCAGCAAGGTTGGTTTACTATTTAATCAGTCCTAAAAAAGCAAACAATGCAATAATACAAGAGTTGCTGTCACCTTTGCTGTTGTTTTTTTGACAATGAAACAATAACTAGGTATCTGAAATAATACAGACAGTTGTCAGAAACATTAAATGCCTTTTTTTTTTAAGTTTTATTGGCATGTATTAAAATTATTCTTAAAGTAGCAGTTTTAAATGTGATTTACAGCACAACTTTTAAAACACAGACAAGACAGCTCACCAAATCACACTAGTCTCCGCTTTATTTCCCAAGTCCTCTCGCAAATCCAGTCCCTGTCTTGCGCCATAGTAGAGCGCTCTCTGCCCAGAATCAAACAAAGCTTTCCACTTTGGGCCGATATCTCTCCAGGTAGTCCCGAGTATCTGTCACTAACTAATCCAACGTCCCAACGTCCCTAGATGGTTCTCATCCAAAGGTACGTCTGCATTCAGCATGGGTTTGAAGCTAAAGTAGACATCCGGGGGCAGTAGTTCATCTAAAAGGGTGTGGACCCATTCAGTGTCCGTCGTGGTGCTAATCAGGTTACTGATTTTGGCTCCAAGGCTTTTGGAGGTGGATGGGCCACTCTTGACATCGTTACAGCGTCCGGTGCCAAGAGACAACACACATTGAAACAGTTGGTTTGGCCACAACAATCGGCTCTGGTGGACGGCCATGGCACAGGAATTGTTCACAAGGATTCCTCCATCCTAAATTGGCAGAGCAAAGGTTCAGATTTGAACGCGCACAGGTACTGTACAGTTTACAACACGAAAAAGATTTCATTTAACAATTCTGTCACCTATTCTACCCCTAAATATATATCAATTATAAGCATGTTTACAACTCTATGCCTTATTGCTAAGGCAATGAGAAAACAAACAAAAAACAACTGGTCTATTACACAAAACCCAAATAAAACATGTTTTTGTAGGGTCACAGGTTTTAATGTGATGGAATTTTAATAGTATAAATATGGATCTATATCTCCGTTAAACTCACAGTATTTTTTATTTTTCCCTCTGGAGAGGTCACAGCAGGTTTTGAATCAGTGGTCTGGGACAGAGGGCCAAAATCACATTCAGGAGTCCTGGAATAGCACTAGTGAGTTGGCAAAGAACGCCTATATAAGATGTTGGTTTAGAGGATGCTGGGTCAATCTCTGTTATGACAGTTTTATTATGATCCTTCCATCCACTTTGTGACCCAAAAAACTAATTGATATGACAAGATGACATGATGTCTGAGAATAGTTATTTTCAAAGTTAGTAGCATTGGAGCTGTTGTGAAAGCGGTTTGACCTTTCCCTCGTAGAACATTCTTCTTGCTTCACTTGGGACGATGTGCTACTCTCAGTTTCTGACGTACATTTTGTTGAAACAGGTTTTTTTGTTTGAGTTATTATTGTCCTTGGGAAGAATACTTTTGCACCAAAGTATTTCTTAATATGTGTCACAATGAGAGGGTATGCTTCCTCCCAGCTGTTGGAGACATTATTGTATTCCACTGTTGACTGTTCAGTATTTTGCTTAACTTCAGTTATTTCATTTGAGTTTGGTATTTTTTTCCCTCTCAGCCTCCGCTTTGCTTGTCTGACAGACGATATGCCCTGAAAGATATCCTGCCCTTGAGCCGTGTAACCCTGAGAGAAAACTGAGTTGATATGTTTGGCAAAGTAACTGTAGCTCTCGCCAAATGTTGTAGTCAAAGAGCTGATGTGAAATAACTGTAGTCCAGACTTTACACTGCCAGAGGCAATAGTCTCTGATCTCTCCTGTTTCCCTTTGCATTTCAAAGACTGTGCTACACTGCTGCCTCTCTGCTTATTTTTGATCTGCAGCTGACCACTAAGCCTGCGCCTATGTGACTGGCACCGATACTCAGTACCAGTTAGAATAAATTTGCCAATTTCAGCAAATGCAACAGCATTCCTTCTCTTGAGGTAAATTTTACAGTGCCGTAACAGGGGATGAAATGGTTGGGCAGAGGATTTTTTTAGTGTGTAACTGGAGCTTCAGCTATTAATGCATAAAGCCTACATGAGTTCAGACAAAATGTCAGTCTAGCCAGAGACCGGCTTCCCTTCTAAAAGGTTCTCCTGTATGATATAAAAGTCCTCTTAGAGACACTTGAAAATAAGACAGGGCAAAATGGGTGACCCATTCTTGACCTAATGTGGCACGCCACACTTTGTCCTGCAGTGGATTGCTTCTTTGTAGCAACAAAATCAACTACAGCCTACATAAAAGATGCAACACAAGCTCAATGAGGACAACTGATCAATCATTGGTTACTGAAAAGCTAATGAAACATGCCTAATGGCAAACTTATAAAAAATTAAAGCAAAAAGGTTCTGGCGATATGTTCTGCTTGCTCAAATTCAAGAGCATACATAAATCCAACTTAAGAGTAAATTGCAAAACTTTCTGTCCCTAAATATTAAAGGCTTGTAAAAGCATATGCAAGAGTATCACAGCTTAAAGTCCAGCTCAAGACTGACAACCACTGTGAATACAAATGGATGTAAAATTATTGTGTCTTGGTCTATCATATGAAACCCTAAGAAAACATATTACAATGTGTGGCTGTAACTTAACAATGTCTAAAACAATTCATGGTGCGTTAGGTTTTCAGTAGACAAGCTAGAGAGAGGACATAATTGTATTTACAGAAAAAAAAAACTCCTATAACTGTCACTGCTATATACAAAGTGCGGCATGCTTTCAAAGCTGTTTTACTTTAGCTTGTGTCGTAGAACTGCATGATGGGAATGTTATGTCAAGTATCTACAACGGCTTGATACACTTGTTCAAAGCTAAAGCAGTTACAACGAATATAAAACCTTGATTATATTTCCTCTGCATCGAAATAGCCAAATCAGACAGCTTTGGTTTACAAGATTCAGACATTACCAACTCTATTTTGTTTTTGTAACAGGACAAAGTCATTATCTAAGTAAACATACCTTAACATTCACAGCATATTTGATAAATAGATTTATGTTGGTAAGAAAGAATTCCTTGTTTTGTCTTCACAAGTTCTCTTCCGGAAAAGCTAGTCAGCAAAACAGCAGAGAGCAACATTTAATGCTCAACTGGGTAAGAAGGGTTCTGTGTGTGGACTGGTGGGGTTTTGGACCAGTTCAGCCAATCAACATGAAGACCATCCAGGCATAAAGTTAGAGGTCTTCATTCCTGGGAAATCTAAATTTAGCAACGTGTCTGCGAGCAGTTTGGTGGTACGTCACTACTTTTCACAAGTAGAGGAACGCACACAGCTCCAAACAGATAGAGGGCATGGAAAATAAAACATATGTCTGTTTATATATTAACAACAAAGAGGGATGTTTAAGGTGTTTATTTCAGAAGACTTTTTTGACATTTGAGGCCAAATTTAAATAGAAATATTACATCAATAAGACAGAAATTTAAACCTACTAAAAGTGTTTGTACATTTAGTGGACAAAATATGGGCTTAATATGCAAATTGCTTCATTATCCCTGTCTTGCATTTGTTTTATAAGCAGACCTCAGCTCATATGAATTGCATGATCTGCTGTATCTATATTGATGTTAGAGCAAGACCAAAACCTGGTTTGGCTGGAAAAGTCTTTACTTACTGTGGAAATTTCACACCAAGGAATTCAGTTCAATTTAGTTCAATATGAGATTTGTTGTTGACACTAACAGTCATGGGCAGAAATGATCTCCTGTAGTGTTGAGTATTACTGGAGATTTAAAGAAGCCTCTGAATAAAATCAGAGATTTGTTGTATTAAAGTGTTATCAAGCAGATGCCAGCGTTGTCCACACTGTCCTTAATTTTCTAACGGGCCCTTCTTTGCACGATATTCTCGCGAAGGTCCAAAGAAGTCCAATGTGTTAACTAGCCATCTCTTATTGATGATCATTTGGGGTTTGTGGCTACATTCGAGGTGTTATTTAAGCTTCTGTCAACTGTTAGCGGTAATGCATCATGAAAATTATCCAAATATAGAAAAAAATCAGCAAGAATTCCTACAGCCACACACCTACCAAAACTAAAGGAAACATTTCTTCAAAGAAATGACTGTACCTGCAAAATATTTAAATTTTTTTTTTACAAAGATACGAAGTCCAACATGCTTCAAACTTGAGTGATGCAATTCTGGAACAAGACCGTTCAGGGTTCTGCCGTTTTTCTCCAAACTTCCAAGGAAATACCTAGATATGTAGACCCTAGATAGGATGGTTCTGGTGTCTTTGGGTTAGGAGTGGCCTTGTAAAAGTTTAGTGTAATTGCTGAGACTGTGGTAATTGCTGTTGAGCTTTTATTTAACCACTATTTTCTTACAATCAAATTTCTATAAATATGCTTGGACCCAGCCCACTTTAAAAGGGGAAAGGATTTTTTATGCCCCACCCTCCTTGTGAAAGTAATTAATAACTGCTGGATGACTTAAAAATCAGCAAGACATTCCCTAAATTTGTCTCGCAACACAGAACAATTTCTTGTCATGTGCTAATTTGTAAATTCTTTTTTGATTTACATTAAGTGTATGGATTAATCATCACACATTTCCGTTTCAGTTAATGACAATTGTATGTATGAGCTTTACAGTTTTAATTAAAATGACAAGCAAAATTATATTTTAAAATCTCAAATGTACAGAGTTACATATTTTAATAAATCATCGCCATCAACCAAATATTTCATCTCTTTTACTTGATAAAAATATTTAATTATTTACCTCCACATGTTTCAATTGAGCATATAGTTCTGTCTCATCTTTTTTTTGGAAAGATATTAATATCATCATCATCATGTGCAAACCAGTCCTACAGCGTTACTTTTTCAAACCTTAAACAAGATGTACATCCAAACTAACACTAATGACCCAAGCACAAAGTTTGAGATATTCATTAAATGCATTAAAAACTCAGTAATTTTTGTCTCCTTGAAAATAAAATTGATGAATTATTTAAAAACAACATCAACTGTCAGGGATCCGATCCATCACAGCTGACACAACTGCAGACTTATAGCGACATCTAGTGGAAGTTTCTGACAGATTTTCTATTTATCTGTTTTTGAGACAAAACAACTTCAATCTGTTTTTCTGGGCACGACAGGAAATTGACTGTATTTCGCTTCAGTGACTTTCAGTCTTATCTGTACACAATACATTTAACAAAATAAGACAGCTGCCAAGGCGAAACTTTGTATTTCAAATTGCTTTATTGTCTGATCTCCTATCTTTCCTTGCGGTTTTGTTTGTTTTGTTTGACTGTTTGTCATTTACCAGCCAGTTTGTTAGAAAAGGACAAATCTTTCTGAGCTAATAATGAGAGTACAAGACTAATAACTGATTTGAACATAGTAATTATATAAAATAGATTCAAACTTTAAGAGTACTGTTCATAATAAAAATTAAAACATTGACTTTATGATGAGCTACGCATTGTACACTCAGCCTTTTGCCTATAGACCGCTGAAGATTTAACGTTTTGAATGTGATCAATGTTGCCAGTAAAAATGCTCCCACATGGTGGTGTCCTAATTTTAACATTAGCTTTTATGTCATATTACGGATGTTTGCCGTTTCTCTTCTTTACACTGCATGAAATAAAAAGCATCAAGTCCAAGCAACTCACCTTAAAATGAAGAAAGCATTGAGTAATATCTTTACCACACTTACATTTCACCGGTTTAATTACAGTTCCCTGCATCACAACATATGACACATTAGTAGTAATCAAATGATTACTACTAACTCATTAAACATATTTAAGTTTTTTTTTTTTGGTCAAGAGTCAACTTATTTCTTTTTACAGCGTCCTGTGTTGCATTCCAGTGCCCGTCCAGTCCACTTAAGTCGATTCCTGGCAAAGATTTCGTATAATGTATCCATTAACGGCCTCACCGGTGACCACATCATAAACTTGCCGACCCACCCAAGGCGGACGGCTCCGTACATGACTGCGAAAGCTGGAACTCCGCGATGCACCTGGAAATGCAAAGCGTAAAGATGTAAGTGCATGTCAATATTCGGATTCTTAAAATCGGTTCAATTGTTTTGCGTAGAACACCTCATCTTTCTCATCTATGACTGTCATCTCCTCCATGGCCATCTCGTACGTAACATCCTTGTGTTTTGCCCCTTCGTAGCCTGGCTTAGCGATGTCAATAAAATGGACTTCTCCCGGTCGGTTTCTCTGCAGGAACTGGAGGAAGCGGATCTCCGTCATGCAGATAGGACACTGGCCATCATACAACACCTGGAATGCATTAGAGGCAATGACACTTTAATCTGTTGGATTTAAATCATAGAACAGATAAATAAAATAATAGCATCAACAAACTTGCAGCAAGAGTTCTGATGAAACTTAAAAAGACAGATCATATCTCCCCAATTTTAGCTTCCCTTCATTGGCTCCCTGTCAAACTTAGAATAGATTTTAAGGTTATTCTTTTGACATATAAAGCCCTCACTAATAAAGCTCCATCGTATATCAGAGATCGGATTACTCCTTATGTCCCTAACAGAGCACTTCGCTCTCAGATTGCAGGTTTTGTGGTGGTTCCTAGAATCTCTAAAAGCACAATGGGAGGCAGATCTTTTAGTTATCAGGCTTCTCTCCTGTGGAACCAGCTTCCACCTTTAGTCCGTGAGGCAGACACCCTGTCTAGTTTCAAATCTAGGCTTAAAACCTTCCTGTTTGATAAAGTTTATAGTTAGGAAGAGGTAGAGAAGACAGCCTTATCCGGTTGGGGAGGAACTCAGTCTTGACAGACAGTTCTCCTTTGCTCTACCTTCTTCATGTCTCACTCTCTAGGGTTAGGTTATTTAAGTTTTTCTATAGTTATGCTGCTATAGGCTTAGACTGCTGGAGGACAATCTGACCACTTCTCTCTCTGCTACTTTCTTCCTTTGTACTATCTACTTAGTTACCGTTATTTCAACCTTGTTAACCTTTTGTTTTCTCTTAGTGTTCTTCTCTCCATAGTAACCAAACCTGGGCTGGCGTTCTGTTAACTGAGACAGCTTCTTGGATGAGAACATGGGCTGAGATGCTTCCAGTGACACTCTACAACTGCTGCTATAAACTATTATTTCAGTATCCTGTGCTTCTAATTTAGCTTTCTGTCTTTTCAAACCCCCAGTCAGTAGTGGCAGATGGCTGCTTGTACTGAGCCTGGTTCTGCTGGAGGTTTCTTCCTGTTAAAGGGGAGTTTTTCCTCCCCACTGTCGCTACATGCATGCTCAGTATGAGGGATTGCTGTAAAGTCAACGACAACACAAAGCCTTTTTTTTGGTCTGCTGAGAATGCTGCAAGTCAATGACTCGATGCAATCTGCTTGGGTTCCTTAGATTGGAAATTTTTTCAAATCGATTTGTTTATGATGTATCTTTGATTTTCTTGTAAAGTGCCTTGAGACGACATCTGTTGTAAATTGGCGCTATATAAATAAACTGATTCTTGATTCATGAAAAACAGACATGAAAAAACAATTTAAAAAAAATCACTGGATTATGTTACCTTGAAAATGTGATTATTATAACTTCAAAGTTGACGTGTAAAATCTGTCAAAATTGGCAAATAAAAGCATCTCAGCAAGTTTCAAAGGATCTACACATACTTTGGACATCCTGCAATGATCTCTATCTGTCCAAGTAAGACCGGTCCCTATGGTCTGACCATACAGGCAAGTTACTGTCGCTTAAATTTCCTTGGCGTTTAATGAAGGTTCTGGCAGAATGTTTCAAGAACTGAGAGAGATATTGCTTGTTTATAAGAGAGAGGGATTTGTTTTGATCAGAAGACTGTTAATAGTTTGCTTTTGTTTGTGGATGCTGCAGAGACTGTGATTCTGTTTTCAAAAATATTTGTTTTTCTGTGCATCTAAGAAAAGGATATGAAGAAATTTGAAGGCAAAAAGAAGCTGGTCAGAACACATAGTCGTTTTAAAAAAAATGGAATTGGGGGCAGCACAACCACAGGCCAATCTGGATGCAAAAAAAAAAAAACTATTGTTATGCCTAAACTGTGTATGAGTAGTAATGTTGATATTTTTAACTCTCATGTAGGTATTAGCACTAGAAAAAATATTTGAATGAATATAAAACAAATTTGCAACATATAAGTGGGTAAGAAAAAGAATAAAAAAAGCTTCCTACACTTGGAAAAAAACAACTTAATTAGATGGAAATGTGTTTAATCAACCAGACAGGTATGTTTTCCTTCAATCAGCCTCACGTTTTACGCACATATTTTCCACAGAGCTGATAATAATGTGTCAGAATAATGAAAGGACAGCGAAATCTCACCCTGACTGCTGCAGATCCGGAGCTGAGGGGTTTCTGCAGCTGTGTGCAGAACCTTGACACCAGCCTCCCTGTCCTTGGGTTCACACATCTGGAGAAAACTTTACCCAGCATAACTAATAAAACTACCCAGAAGAGCGTCTGTTGAAGCTGGCAGCTTTGATAACTCAGCCGCAAGAGGCTGAAGCTGTTAGAAAGGCTGGAGAAGCAAACATGTACAAAACGAGCAGATGTTTATGTTACACAAGCTAAGAACGAATACATAAAGGAGTTGCTCTTCTTCTTGAGTTATGTGGAGCAACGGCGCAACAGCGCCACCCTCTGGTGTGTTATTGTATTGAATGCAATAAAATGAGAAGTATTGAATGAAAAGCAAACTTTCTTTCTTGTGGTAAAATGTTCTCTGTAGCCTTCATTTAGAGGATAACAGTAAAAATGTTCTTATTTTTTGTTGGCCCTGTTCATTTTTTTTGCTACTTCTTTTGTAAAGATATGTGATGAAAACTCAATTGGTTACACTGAACTGTGATTTTAATTTTACTGCAGGTATTCAGTAAATAAGATGCCAACATCTTAAAAAACAGGTAATTCAGTTGCACAATAGTTTTACAAATAATTTAAAGCATAATCCAAGTTTTTTATTTTATTTTTTTTATCAGATTTATTCTAAGATGGACAAGGATCCAGTAAGATAAAGATTTAAAAACAAAAAATAAAAACCTCTAAGGTTAATTGTTGCAAAGAGCGGGTCCTCTTTCTACAGCAACTTTAGTTGACATCTTGTTTGTAGCAGGATTTTTTTTTATTCTGGAATTTTAACTGAAACCATCTACTTTTATTTTAGATTATGAAAAAATGCCGTTTAGTAAACCAACAGTCCAGGTTTTTTTTTTTTTTTTTAACAACTGTCAATTGCGCGTCTTTTTGTCTCTACTTGTGCCATCGAAACCATTTAGATTGTATTGGAACTTAAGTACCAGTATGGTTGAAGCTAAAAAGGGATATGGTTAAGAATTTCCTCAGGATACTTTTCAGATTTCTCCATTTCTATTAACATAACCAGGCCTAAATCTTTGAGAATAACATGAGCAGAAGATAAGAGAAACACTACTCTACATATTTAGACTGTGCAAAGAGAAATGGTTAAAGATCGCCTTGCCTCTATGAACAAACTTTGTCAAATATTAAAAGGAAAACAAAACGTGCTGCCCTATATATAAAAGGGGGTTGTCCTAACGTTTTGGTAGGTGAGTTAAGAAAACGTTTTTCACCAGTAGATTTAATAGAAGAGTTATTTTGGAACAAAACAACAGCAACAAAATAAAAAGGATCATTTTGCTTCTGAGGAAATGTCCAAATAAAAATCAATAAAAAAGCACTTATTTAAAAGGGGATTCAACAGATGTAAGTATTTTACAATATTCACATAAGTGCCTAAACTTTATTCTCTGTTCATACATACATGTATACTGCAAATGTTTGATTGGGATCTTCTCGAAGTGTGGAATCTGCGACAGATCAAAATATTGATATATTTGTTTCAATACAGTGTTCGTTTTTGTAATAGCGGTCTAATTTAATTGTCAACACCATACTTACATTCTTTTAAATTAGCATGCATTATGTGTTATAACAACTACCACTATCTGCAAACCAAAACCGAATAAAACCAAAACTGCATATTTGTTCAACTGCATATTTCATCAAGGACAGCCAATGAAACTTTCAAAGCAACTGTTGCATTGCATGACGAAACAGTTTAAACTTTTCAATTGATAAGATTTGGATAAGGAAATTCTTTTGAGCTCAGTACATCTGGAAAGGCTGACTGCTTTTGTTGTGAACTGTCGCTTATATTTTTTTGTAGAAGCACACGTGATCAGATCAAAGGCCTTGCAGCAGGGTGCAGAGGGAGGAATCTAAAGTTTGTTGTATTACCAGAGTTCACAGACTGCTCAAAACGGGTTAAAGAACCGCACAGAGGTGAGGAAAACAATCTGTTCATCACGGGGGACAAAACAGGAACACATTTTCTTTTGGGAATGTACAGTTGCTTATTCTCTGCGCACATCTAATTATCGGTTCCCATTTCCCAGTCTGAGGATTGAACATGCCACCTGCAGCAGCAACCAATCTAGGCTACACGCCGCCAGATGGAGGCTGGGGATGGGCTGTCATTTTGGCTGCTTTCATCTCCATAGGATTTTCGTACGCATTTCCTAAGTCTCTCACCATCTTCTTCAAGGAAATTCAGGAATATTTTTCCGTTTCCTACAGTGAGATTGCCTGGGTGTCCTCGGTCATGCTGGCTTCCATGTATGCAGGAGGTCAGTGCCAGCTATACGCTACTTTTACCAAAAAATTTAACTCCCTTATGAAATTTGTTCTATTGGTGCTTACATGCCTGCTAACAGGTATAGGTGCTTGAATGTTATTTTATGTTTTTGTCATTTTAAGATTTACTTCTGTCAATAAGTCAAAAGAAATGTCCTTCTTATATGCAGGTCCTCTCAGCAGTATGCTTGTAAACCGATATGGCAGCAGACCTGTTGTAATGGTCGGTGGGCTAATGGTGTGCATTGGTATGGTGCTGGCTTCTTTAGGAACAACCATAATTCATCTGTACCTGTGTGTCGGAGTAATTGGAGGTGAATACTATTTTTATTGTAATTTTAAAAGACTTTCTTTTTGGTTAATATTTACATACTTTGTCACAATTTTAAATAATAAAAGGTATCTTTCAACAAAGGTGATTTTGAGTGTTGAAATGTTTGCTTAAGTGCTGCTCTGTTAGAACTGGCTCTGGATGTGTTTTACTTTTTTTTTTACTATGGCTCACTTGGCTTGTTTTCTTCTGTGAGGTCACTGGGACTCGTTCAATGGAACGTGTTAATGTTTGCCGAAATCACTGCAAAATAAGGCTGTGCTTAGAGTGTCTTTGAAAACGTATTCTTATTAATTTTAGTATTTTAGTATTTAAGAGGTGGTAGAAAAGAGGAAATATGGTTTTATAAAGTCTTTAAAAAACACATCTGAAAAGTATGGCGAGCATATAATAATTGGGCTTCCTTAAATCATTACGTTGTAAAACTGTTGTAGTTGCTACATTTTTAGTTTAAAAACTCTAGAGACAACATTGTTTGTGTTTATTTGGATTGGATTGAAAGCACATGTACATTTACAGTTGGGTGAAGGAGATTTCTTGGTAGGGGTTCCCTGCTTCACATGGATTGCATCAGTGTACATGATGGCCATACAGGAGTTTTAAACTCATCTTTTGTAGTTTTGGCTGTTTATTTAGAGGTTTTGCTAGGAATTTGTGCATGCATGACAGCTTTCTATGAACAGATTCTCCTGCATAAGTTGTGGAGCTCTCCAGGTCCTACAGGTACGACCTCATGACTGCTCTGTCCAAATAAATCTCTACGCATGTGCCATCAGCTTAGATGAACCTCCTTGACTAATTAGAACTATATTATTGCCATACTCTCTTTACATTAATAAATGACTGTTCAAAGCTCAGCAGATTGTTTCAAATCTGTATTCAAATGTTTTCACATGTTTATTCCTTATTTGTTTGCTATGTGTCTTTTGCTTCATGATGCGATACATTCACAGAACAGCAAGATTATTTTAGATACATGGACCCTTTTTACTAGGATACTGATAAAAGTAAAAACTGCTTAAATGATTTCCACTGGAATTTATTTAGTTTTATTCATGTAAAGAGGGCAGTATAAGACATAATATTTAAGTGATATTTATTAATAAGAATGTTTTAAAACCCCTTTTCATATCTTATTCTATCACTCCATATGACGTTTTTTTTTTCTTTCAACAGGTTTTGGGCTTGCCTTTAACTTACAGCCGGCTCTGACAATCATTGGCACTTACTTTCAGGTCAAAAGGCCACTCGCAAATGGACTCGCCATGACTGGAAGTCCAGTTTTTCTTTCCACTCTGGCCCCTCTCAATCAGTTCCTTTTTGATTCCTTTGGATGGAGAGGTAGTTTCCTCGTCCTGGGGTCCATTGTTCTGAACTGCTGTGTGGCTGGTGCTCTGATGAGACCAGTTAATAAACGAGCCCAATCCCAGTCAAATAATGACACATCAGTGTGCAATAGGAAAGTCTCTGAAGAAGCTGCTGCTGTGGATTGGAGCTCTCTGCCAGCTAACCCTTCAGCTGAAGACAGTAAAAACACAGGCAAAGGTCAAAGTTTGGTTTCTAGATATATAGACGTCTCTTTTTTCACACACAGAGGCTTTCTCATTTATCTAATTGGGAATGTTGTCATGTTTTTTGGATTTTTTGCTCCTGTTGTGTTTCTGGCTCCTTATGCCAAACATCAAGGGATTGATGAATATTCAGCAGCTTTACTGCTTTCTATATTTGCTTTGGTGGATATGTTTATCAGACCAGTTACTGGTTTCTTAGGGAACAGCAAGTGGATTAGACCAAGAATACATTATTTTTTCAGTTTTGCAGTTTCGTACAATGGAGTTTGTCACCTACTGTGTCCACTTGCATCAGGATATGGGGGTCTTGTTGTGTATGCAGTCTTTTTTGGGCTGGCATTTGGAATGCTCTCCGCTCTACTTTTTGAAGTTCTGATGGACCTTGTTGGACCACATCGCTTCTCCAGTGCAGTCGGACTTGTCACCATAATCGAGTGTGGACCGGTTCTTCTTGGACCACCCATTTCAGGTTTGTAAGCACTGTTCATTAAGATTCACTTTTGCAGAAACATAAACTGAGCTGTGTACTGGGGATTCTATGTTTTTCAGGGGCTTTGGTTGATGTTTTTGGAGACTACAAATACATGTACTATGCATGTGGCTTGTTCATGCTGGTGCCCGGCATTTTTTTCTTCATCATGTATTATTACAACTACAAGAAGCTAGACAAAGAGCGCAGGCAGAACACAACAATGGAGATGAGGACTTTGGAAGAGAACGTGGAACTCAAAATGTACCAGAATGAGAAAGCAAACAATGAAACACAAGATGAAAGTTTTTGATTTGAAGATTTAGTTTTGAAACATTCCATTAAAGATCGATTACTAACTCAAGTAAAGCTATGTGAGATTTCTGTAATCAATTAAAATGTTGACCTAACATTGTGTTAACATATTGAATTAATTGTGATTTTATACAGTGACTTTTGAAAATATTCTTACACACTGATATGTTTCCCCTTTTTACATTACAATGTAATAAATATACAATACAATATATAAAATATATACAATACAATAAATACAATATATGAAATATCTTTCAGATATTTGAAAGCATATTTATTTATGTATTTAGTTATTTAAAAAGGGGCAGATAACAAATACATGCATAACTTTTCTGATATGTGTTACTCAAAAGGTTGGAAACTTTCGTCATTTTCGTTTCACTTTTTAAATGATGTATTATTGTGTTTTATTCAATGACAAACTTAATTTCTTTATTTATTTGGGTAAGCATTTAACACACAGTTTACCTTGTAGCCACTAGATGGCAATAAACCCTATAGTGTAATGAGAGCTGGAACAGATCTCTTCAACTGAGCTGCAAGTTAAATAGGCACTAAGCTCTATAATTCAGGTGACGATCCACTAGCAAAGAATAATTCTTTACAATTTTCTCGTGCAAAATTTCCAATCCTTCCTTTACACTTTCTCTTTTCTTTAATCTTTAATCATTAATCCTGAAATTTTTGGTTTTGTTCCTGTTCTACTCTGCAGAAAAACAGGTTCAATGTCATAGTGATTGGTGAAAGCTGCTGCTTTACTAAAGTAAGACAAATCACTTTCATTCAGAAGAATATCTCAGAATGATCGTTTGAATAGGGGCAGATAACTAAGTACATTTTAACTATAAGCACTCATTTAAGTGTGGCTGAACATTAAAATGCTTTCCTAAACATTAGTAACATATTAAAGAATTGTTCCTATTACAGATTTGTAGAACTAACATGCATGCATTCTTCCATTTTTAAATAGGTTCTTTTGTTTACCGTGTCATCAATAGGCAAACATTATGTCAAACTGAAATTCTGACTAATGCTGCAGCAAAAATGAAAATACCTGTGATCCTCAGCCAGGTCAGATCTTCTCCACGCAGGTCAACTGTTCTAAGCCTACACACTATATTATCGCAGAACTGTTCTTCCACTATACACAGTGCAATAATTCAAGGAAAGCAATCTAAAAGCCAAACATTGTCATTACCACAGATATATGCTTAAATGGTCCATCTGTATTATGTCCCTGCAAGGTCTGCATTGACTTATATTACAGAGGGATGAAGCTCTATTATGAAAAAAAAATCAATATGTTTATTCACAACCTTAGATGCCACTTTAAATCCGTCTCATGGATTGCTGGAGTTCTCATTGTAATATGGTTTAATTTCAATCAGCTAAACATCCCAGTTTCAGAATTGACCCAAGCGGAATCAGTTGGATTTTCAAACAGTATTCATTTTAATATCATTAAGCAGATACTGTAAACATACAACAAAGGGAAGCTTAATAAAGAGAAGGATACCTGACACAGGACCAACATTCCCAATGTCCAGACACAGATTTTTACAGTTTAATAAAATATAAATTAAACCATTTATGTACTATTATTAAAGTGTTTACCATGAAATGGCTGGTAAGCAATTTTTTTTACTATTAAAATAATAAAAGAAAAGGAAAGATATAGTTGTTTATCGCAAAACTAAATTGGCATTAAAAATATTAAAATATTGTACTTCCAACAATAAAAGGATGGTTTAGGAAAAGTTTTTAAAGAAAAGTTCATGATACATCAATTAACACGACTGTCTTTCAACTTAAATATCTATCATATTAAAAATATATATATATATAACAATCCATACATGCAATCATGATAATGCAATGTTATTTTCTTTTTTTATAAATGTTTTTATCCCTTTGTCTTGTTCAGCATCATGGCTAGTAGAATGAGTTTCTGGCTGCCATGTGATTTTATTACAGAGGTTAAAAGACTGGGTGGGAATCACTGATATGGCTCTAAACTGGTTCAAGTCCTACCTTGAGGACAGGTGTTACTTTGTTCAAATTGGGAACTGCGTCTCTGACCGAATGGGTGTAACCTGTGGGGTTCCCCAGGGGTCGATCCTGGGACCCCTTTTATTCAATCTGTACATGCTTCCATTGGGCCAGCTAATACGCAGCCATTATGTGTCCTACCACAACTATGCTGATGACACTCAGATCTACGTGTTGTTGACAGCAGGAGAACATGGGCCTGTTGATTTATTGTGTCACCTTATTGAACAGATCAGTCTGTGGATGCAGAACAACTTCCCCCAGTTAAACTCAGACAAAACTGAAATCATTGTCTGTGGCCCACAGAAACAAAGAGAAAATGTCATCAGTTACCTTCTGCCGCTCTCTCTGGAACCTAAACATCAGTTGAAAAATCTTGGGGTAATACTCGATTCTGACCTGAACTTCAACAGCCACATTAAATCAGTAACATCAGCAGCCTTTTACCATCTTAAAAACATTGCCAGAATCAGAGGAATAGTCTCTAAACCAGACCTAGAAAGACTTATCCATGCTTTTATCTCTAGCAGGTTAGACTACTGTAACGGCCTGCTCACTGGGCTTTCTA
>JAVLVB010000779.1:5967457-6009689 GCA_032876305.1 Orestias chungarensis | reverse complement strand
CACACACACACACACACACACACACACACACACACACACACACACACACACACACACACACACACACACACACACACACACACACACACACACACACACACACACACACACACACACACACACACACACACACACACACACACACACACACACACACACACACACACACACTCACTCACTCACTCACACAGTCACTCAAGGAATGTAAGGGGTTGGTGGTTAGGGGGGAGCAGCCTCTGGTGCAGCCCAGTGGGCGGCCCCCAGCCCGCAGACCAATCCCCCCTCACCCCGGATAGCACCCAGGAAACAGGGGCGAGGGAAGACCATTCCCCTCCCCCCTCTGCCCCAAAAAGTTGATGACTAAGATGTAATTAAAATGGTAGGGAAGAGGATGTGAAGGGAAGCATGCCACAGTTTGCAGACAGTGGAGTTCCCACCTAGCCCCGTCACAACTACAGGCCCTCAGTTTCAGGACATGCAAGGAGCCGGGAGCCGTGCAGAACCGGCAACGTGATCCCCGCTCTCCAGCTGCAGCACAGCCCCCGCCCCCAACCGCCCTGTGTGTGGTGTGTGATTTGTGGTGCAATATCCTTTTAAATATATGTACATTAACTGTCAATTGTACATATATTTACCATCTCCTTGATGCTTGTTGGGGGATCAGCAAAACTGCAGTTGACCATAAGCCGATATGTTACTGCTGGTGGTGATGTTTAGCGCTATAGTATCTCAAAAGGAATGTGAACATGAGTAGGTCTTTAAATTGCACTGTGTATTTGTTCAAGGGTATTATAAGTCTGCATGCAGTGATAGACATCCAGTTAAGCCTTGGCCCTAAACAGGGAGAAACAATTTTAGCTTTATACTTTATTATCTATAGTTTTGTCTTACTCAAATGTTTGATACAGTGTTACATTTGTTTTTCTAATCTCTTGAACACATTGCATTAAAACTGAAGGAAATGTAATACTATTTAAAGCTGAAAAAGTCTAAAAGGTCAATGGAGATCAAACCATATGGTTTGGACCACTGTCAGTTCAGGAGAAAGTTTGAGTTAATTAAATATAATCTCACCGTCTTTAATCTAATGAATGGGCACAAAGGTGTAGTGAGACAACTTCCAATTAGCAAGGCCTCCCAAAAGTTGTCTCTTAACCTCTCACCGAACAGCTTGAATGTAATCACTATGATGAACTGTGACTAATGTCAGTAAATCTGACCTTAATTGGAAGCAGAAAGATTAAAACCAGGGATCTCTGACTAATCCTGATGAAGCTTAGGCATCTGGTTTAAATGCTATTGCTGGTTAACGTAGCTGAAACCGGATTCAGTTCCAACCACAAGGCCACAATGTTTAAAAGTGAAAGTACTGCTATTTCCTGGTCAACTAAACATGTTTCCCAATAATCTCTACTAATCTACTTTATCCATGGCTGCAGAACGAATCTGCCTACATAATGTTTGCTCTCAGAGGAAGGGTAATGAATACCAGAGATTTTCAGAGGCCCAGTGAAAAAATAAACACTGATAGTTGAGCCAGCTAACATGGACACATTGGGAATGTTGATATGTTCTAACAGGCGGAGGGGCTTGTAAGGACTCAATCAGACAACATACACTATACCCTCTGCAAGTCTTTTCTCTCTGATGGAACACAAGTTTACTGGTTGTTTGGTAAAAAAAACAAAACAATAAAGAAATTGATTACTCAGCTCTCAAAATCACTGTCTTCTCAAAGAGCTACTGTGATTTACAGATTACTAATAATCAACAATAATGAACCTAAAAAAGTAAAGATTTTTTGCATAACCCAATTAAAATATTTCTAAAACATACTTTGTAAAAAAAATAAAAAAAATAAAAATAATAATTACTAATTTTTTTTAAAATATGAAATTATGAGTCTTTGCCCAGGATGCCACTGCCGCAGAAGTATCTATCAGTTTTACCTGAACTATTTATGTAGTAACACGTCCAGTGATTGGTGGCTGAGCACCTCTTTAAAGGGATCACTGAAAATCGGCTTAGTTCTGCCCACTAGGGTAATAAATGAAAGAAATAATTTAACATTTTTAAGAGGAAGCCAAATGGCAACATGTCTGTATTTTTCTAGCTCTAAAGGTTTTTAGAGATAGTTCTACTAAATCTGCCCCATATATCTATTTTATTTTTTAGCGGAGGTTCCCATCCTTACTGAAAAGTAGTAATGTAAATACTGCTTCCATTAACTGTGTGTACTCAGGTATTCTTTCTGCCAGACCTGCTACAATATACAAGTGCTTGGATCAACGAATGAGCATTTTAGTTGTGCTCCTTTGTGAGATAACATTTTTGCTGATTATTGTAGCACAGAAACATTAGGATATTTTTTCTTTTATGAATAAATTTGACTGAACTGTGTTGGAAATAAAATGTTATTCTTAATTTGAATTTTAGTCTTTCTTTGAATGATTTGATTACATATCACTAAAAATGAAAAATAAAAGTATTTTAAGAAGTGTTTCTCAAGAAGAAATAATTCCACAAATTCTGCTCTAATTTTGTCAGCTGCTTAAATAAAGGGTACAGTTTCTATTTGTTTGCAATACACTTGCCAGAAGCAGTTGTCCATATATCATCTATCAAAACATGTCTTGCCTCAGGGGACATGAAAAACCCCCCAAAGCAAATAGGGACTTAGTTTAAAAATAATAAACATAAACTGTTAAAAGTAGATTTGAAAATGAAAATGAACGCACAGTTTCTGAGACAGCAAGTGAGAAACAGGGAGAGGGGGAGAGAATTTTCTAAGGCTTTTTTTCTCTTCATGTTTGATTCTAAAACAAGTATCAGTTATGATCTGGAGCACCTAGAGATCTATAATTGGTTGTGATTGAGAAGTAAACATAAACAGACAATGGTCACTATTCAGGAAGAACATCTGTAGATGTGTTTCGAACAGCAGAAGAAGCAATTTAAATATTTCACACACTCAAACTCTTATTTTATCTCTGCCACAAACAGTTGCAGTAATTCTCATCTTAGAAAGAAAAGAAAAAAATGCACAGATATTAAAATCTGTCCCTGGTCAGTTGTGACAGCAAGATTATTACTGGCTGAGCGTTTAAAGCATGATGAATTGAAATTGCAAGTTTCTGAACAAGGGCATAAGAAAAAAAAAAACTTTTTACTATTATGCTATAATTGCAACATATATGCATAACATTGTTTCATAAAAAGATCATACATAAACAGTGTTTAATTAAATACAATCTGTGTTTATGTGATAAGCAACACATTTAAAATTCATTGCTTTGTGCCCAAGGGACTTCGCACTCAACTCAAAACAAAACCTTTTGGAACACCCCTTGACTGAGGAGCAAATGAGGAGGCAGGGTTACCAACAGCAACAGTAGGAGTCCTCTTTGTGATGTAGGAGGAGAAGAATTTGGGGGATGACCCAGATATACTCACAGGCTGTCTGAATCTGTTTCAGAATGCTGCCTGGCTTTAAGTCACTAGAGTGCAACAATGATTTTGACTTAGCTTAAAGCTAAGTCTGTGAGTAGCATCAGGTAATTATGGTATACAAAATAGTGTTTGTAACCTAAACTATATTTTCTGATTAAACAGAGTTTGGTTGCCTAAATTTGTGAAAACTGAACAGTTACTGCTACACAACCACACTCAGGTAAAACATAAAAAACTAAATCAGTAATTTATATTATTGAGTGTGGAAAATTTAATGTAGAGAATGTCGCCAAAAGAATGAAACTGTGGCTTCTCTAACAAAATGATTGGGGTGGCTGAGTTTCAATGGCTTGAACCTGATTGTCTCTTGCTGGATTGTATTCTAGCTCATAGGCATCTGGGTATATTAGGCTGAGCCAGACGAGACCTCATCGTTTGAATGTTGGTTACTGTTTAATAGTTTGGTTAGGTACATCAGCCTTTTGAAAGAAATACTGTTGACTAACTTACCTTGGATCCTGTTCTGAGATTTAATCATCCTCAGCCCTAGGCTTTAACAATGCTCTGCTGCTGCTCTGGCCTTCAGTCCTCTTACCCCATTCCCTCTAGTGGAACCTCTGCTGCCTTTAGAGTCTGAGGAGTAAAGAAGAGACTGTTTGCTAGAGGACTGGGACTCCAGCTCTCAGCATACCCTGCTTTTCTGTCCATAGACCCTCAGCAAATCTCCCATCAAAATGCATGGGATGTTTTTTGCATTAAAAATCACATTAAAATCATTTTAAAAAATCATTTTAGGTTTGATCAGACTAAGGTCTTTAATAAAATACATTCTTTCTGAATGGTAAATAATCTTTTTCAGGGAGTCTAAAGAACATCAATTAAACAAGAATATTTGTGAAAAAGACCTCACTAAAAACGATTTAAAACATATCATAAAATCTTTGTCTTTGACTCTAAAAAAATCCTTAGATCATTTTTTTTTGGAAATAAGAAGGTGGCTTTATTATACTGAATCTAGACATCTTTAAGCATTCATAAATGAAAGTAGCAGTAAATATGTTTATGTCATGGTTTTTGTTAAATGTCTATCCCAGATGCAGAAAGTACTCAGAAGATAGTTGCAAGTTTAGGATGTTTATTGAACAGTGGTGTAAAGGAGATACTTAATGTGTCCTTTGGTGTGGAGGGAAAGGCAAAAGTAACAACGGGTGCTCTGAAGGGAGCTAGAGAGGTGAATTATGGTCCTACTTGAGAGATGAGAGGGAGACAACCAGTGATTGGAGTCAAAGTTGGAACTGGTGGATGTACTGGTGGCATGAGAAGGTGACCCAGAGCCTATTTGGTACTGGCTGAGGGCGGCCAGGGTGCATGGAGGTGTAGAGACGGTGGAGGTAAGAGGAGGGGTTTTCCAGTTCGAAGGGTTTGTGAACCAGAGCAGTTATGGTGACTTATCTATTAACAATTGATCCAGTAGATGAGAGCTCAAGGACTTAACCTGGGTTGAGCAACAATGAGAGAAGTTACTAGGGACAGCAAGGAGATTAAGGTAACAAGGAAGCATTGAGACATCGAGGTGAACGCAGAGGGCTTGAAGTACCATGTACTGGTAAAAATGATGTGTTGAATAACTGGCGGACCACTCCATATATGCTGTAATCAGTCATCAAAGGAATCAGCCACACCTTTGGCCATCATCAGCCCAGATGTCAGCCTCATTATGCCCCCTGGTTGAGATCTAGAAGAAACACACCAACACAAAACGCCAACAGAACCCCATTTCCTGACATTTTAAAGTAAGTATTTTTATATTTCTTAACAATACTGTGGTAACACTCCAAAATATTTAGTTGGAATGTAAATTGCAACTGATAATTGTTATAGAGTCTGAGAGACCCCAAGATTTCAAACTTTTATGTAGTTCCTAAGTATTAATTTTGGTAACATGATAAATTTGGCTCATACAATATAGGGGAAAAAATCCTCTGTTTTTTTTAGTGTACTTTGATCAATTTTTGTTTTGCTATCTTAGAACTTGAAAACTAATAAAAAAGAAGGGATTTTACCCTTTTTTCATCAGATCAGAATCAGATTTATTTTGACAGATACTAAAGATACTAAAATTTAAATATATAAATACAGTAATAGAAAAGATTAAGACTTAATGACATGTATATTTGTATCTGGTATGCTACAGAGTATTTGACTTTATAAATAAGAAAAGGCAGTCTTCTGTTTTACTGCTGAACTAAATAAAAAGGGGTGAAATTTTACCTCACTTTCTAGTATGTTATTTGTCTAAACCATTACCTGGGGAAAATATGTTGCTCTTTATCTGCTAAACACTTTGCTGTGTTCATCAGATAAACTCTGACTCTGCCAGTTTGATGCTCGGTTTTATGAAGCAAGTCTTGTTTTTTCCTTCATCTTCTCTCTTCAAACAGCTTCTGCTGTGGCCAAAAAAGGTGTACGATGAAACAGTGAGTTTAAACAGAAAGTAAAAGATGCAGGATGGGCAACCGAACAATATGCTGGAGCTTCACCAAAGGAATTTTGTAAAACGGCAGGGAGTAGCAGATTTAGCAGGTAGTTTTCTGTAGGTTTGTCACTACAAGCGAGGCCATTCATGTTCCTACAAAATTTACATGTTAACAGCCTTGCTGAGTAGAGCTTTGTGACATTTAAAAAAAAAAAAAAAAATGTATAACTCCAAACCAAGTCTTAAGTCTTTCACCTTTTCACTCCTGTCTTTTAATGACAGAAATTGATGCTTACATTGTGTACGTTTATGCATTAAAACAAATAATTGGTTTGTGTTAAGAATTTGATTAATCATTCCTGAGCCTAATTTATCAAATGAACATTTACCAACTTTATCTTTGTCCCAAAATTTAATTCCAAACTTCAAAAACTTTGAGCATGTTTTTTAAAGTGTATTAAGGTTTATTATTCACCCTACTTGTCACGAAACGCTGTGATGTTGTAAACCCAGACACAGAAGATGGAGACGGCGTTGGATGAGATGAGGATTTATTGCAGGTTTGGATGATGAACACAGCAACCAAGAACAGCAATGGAACACAGAGAGCGAAAGCTGACATGGTATGTAGAGGTGCAGCAGAACAGAGACCGGCAGACTGGAGACAACGAGGAACTAAAGGAACTCGGAAGGAACACTGGAGATAAACGAGGTGGACGACAAGAAGGACACAGAGCAGGGACGAACCTAAAGTGGATGATCGAGAGGTGATTGGAGTGGAGAACCTGGTATATAAGCTGGGTGGATGAAAAGTGTAATAAAGGAAGTAATTAGACAGCCACATGATTACAGGTGTGTGTGGTTAAAAAAGAAGCTGAGGAAGAGTGAAAATGTCAACAGGAAACAAGAGGGAAATGAAAACTACGGGAAAAGGTAGATACAAAAAAGATTAATAGTAATCAAAAAGAACTACTAGACAGACAAAGGAAGGCACTAAAAACTAAATGGTAAAACTAGGGGGCAAAAGAAGAAAATATATCTAGACATACTGAGAAAACAACTACAAAACAATAACTAGGGTAACTAGGGAACCACTGTCCATGAACAAACACAGACCATGACACTACTAGTTATAATGGATTAATACTATTTGATGTTGATTTTGGAATAAAACAAACTAATTTTCCATTAAGAAGTCTATACATCCATCCATCCATCAGATGGACGAGGATGCAGGACCAAAATATTACGTAAGAAAAACACTGTTCTTGTCATCATCACTCTACAGTGAATTCTTGAGTTTACCAAGATGTTTTCATGTCAGAAGGGATATTTTGAATCAAAAAGGAATTGTGGGTGTGTCCTCAGTTTTTTATTTTGTGTGATTTTCATGAAAAACATTGAAAGGGAGCCATTCTAATCAGTTGCCAAAGCCTCTTTAAATGATTACTTTCAATTAACAAAAACAGTTTCTCCCCCAAGTTTCCAGAGATCTTATCTTCAAAGTTGGGTCCAGCCAACCTACAAAGGAAGCTTCTGGTAATACGCATCTTCATTCAGTCATGATCTATTGCCTAAAATTGATTACTTATTAACATAGGTGAGTGTTAAAAAAGCAGGTACATAACACAATGGCAACCTAGTGAATACAAAATTAATCATTCACTAATATAAAGTACACCAACCATCTCACATACACCGATGTTCACATGAGATGAGGGAGTTCATGAGACCTTGTAATCCAGTTGGGTTTTCAGGTTTTTTAGGTTAACTCTAAGTCTCTCTCCAATGAAATGCAAATCTATTCCAAGTCACAAACTCTAAATGTTTCCATAAAGTGAAGCTGTTTATAAATCTTTTTTATCAAAATATATGTTTTATGTTTAAAATAGCCTACAGAGACTATGTAAATTTGGTGGTACATGCATTCATCCTGACTAGCAAAGCTATTGATACTGGACATAATTTTTGTATTGGAATACACTTTGGACAAAACATGGTTTGTATAGGGACAGACTAATATTAAATGGGGACAAAGGAAGACCTTAAACCCCCAAACCCATGGCAAATAGTTCTAAACGAAATTGAGACGCAAAGCAAAAGGATGTAATAAGATTATGGTTACCCATAATTAATCTGTAAAACACATTTCCCAAAACGAGGAGAAGAGCTGCTCTTTTTGTCTGCTGTCAAGCTAAAGAATGTACAAATTATCACGCAAACACACATTTAGCCCACTTTGCAAAGGGTACAATGCAAAGCCTCTGACCAATATCCGTAATCTGCCACTCAAAATACATTTAGCCTTTGTGAGAACAAATGTGCATGCCGAAAGACTGGTTTTTGGGGACTCAACAGCTTATTAGAACCATTGTGCCTTTTTATCTGTTGAACACAGACAACCACTGAAGCTTTCATGTCTGGGGACAGCAGCGTTGTTTTGTGGTTTTTACAAGAACAACAAAAGGATTTTCATGCGGAATTATAATCTCTTTTGGATTTTTCTCTGAATTACATTGCTACCTAAGCAAATTTTGTTGAATGACTGAGGGAAGGGCAGACTCCAATATTTACATTTTGTGCACTCCGCTATAATCTACAGGATTTGGATGCTAACAAGCTAGTGGGCTGTGCTACCAGTCTATCAAAGTCATACACTTGAGTGACCAATTTGAACCAAGAGATAACATTGTAAGATTTTACTTAATTCTTCAGTCATGACTTGAAATTCTATTGAATTTAAGATCGTTCTCAATCACCCCGCTGCTGATTGAAAACGATCCTATGATAGGCATTCCAGAGGCAGGTCCTAAGGGATTGACACCAGGCATGGGCTGAGACTGCTGGCATGACAGAGACTATGAATGGAAAAGAGAGAAGAGCAGAAATAATTATAAGAGCAAGTGAGGCGTAGCAGCTTGTCTGTGGCTCAAAATGAAAAGCAGGATGAAACATGATGAGGCAAATCAGCTGCAAACCTATATGAAGTACCTGATTCATTCCCCACATATGGATAATTACGCAAAATATTCCTTGTTATACTTGAATCCCGTAACAAAGCTGTGTCATATAATTTCTTTGGCTAGCACCACAAAAAATTAAATGTGTCATTACCTCGAATTGAAATTGTCCAATGAAGGAGTGGAGACTGAAGGTTTCTCTGGAGATGCTGGGGAACATTAATGTCTAAGTAATTTGGATAACTGAAGCGTTTTATGTTATTTTATTGATGCTTGTCTATTCTAGATGGACAGGATACTAGCCTTTGTAACTGATAATGGATGCTGCATCAGCTGAAGTGAATCAATGTTTTTAGAAGGTCTTCATATTTCAAGGACAGTCTGGCTGACATCTTGGGGCTTTCACAGCTGCTCCTTAAAGCCGGTGCTGTGTGATTAAATTCCCACACAGAAGTGAAATGAGTTCTAAACCTATAAACCATATGGACAAGTCAATAAAATGGGTTTAACTAAGACATTCTTGGCTCTCAGTAAAAAATTACCACAGGAGACCTTTGTAAACAAAGTACAGTATGTATTCACTTTTTGTATTATTTTTTGCAAAGTTTGGTTGGTAACTTAGGTTGAAACAGAAAAAGACAGTTGCACCCGTTTAAATATATTCAATGCATCATTGTGATTAATAGCCATCTGTAACTTTTACACCTCTTTAACCATGTTTGTTGTCATAACGAGCGGTTACCAGGACTCTAAGGCAAGCAACAACTACGGACACTCAAACAGTTTTACCAGATTTATTTATTAGGAGAATGCACCGAGAGCGTGTGGATGGGCCTCGATCTGCAACTGCGAGGAGGAGCCGGGCCAGCAGAGGAACTGATAAAGCGAGCGGGTAAAGATGGAATAACGAAGGGAACAATGGAGTAACCTGATGGCGACTTACGGTCTGCGGGTTGAGGTAAGCAGAGGAGAGTTCAAAGGGGGTGGTTCCAGCATGAGACTGAGGGCGGACAGGCAGCAGCTGAGTGGGGGGCATGACGTACCCAGATGTAGGACCCAACGGAGCAGCAAGGATCGGATAATTCCGGTGAGTCCGGTTCAGAGAATGTTCTGCACGGAATCACTGTGGAGGCAGGAACAGATAGAATGGAGTCAGAACAGAGGAAACACAGAGAAAAACCCACTGACAGCTAGAGAGTACCACTGTAGAAGCAGAACCACCTGGCATCTGCTCAGAGAAGCCGCTCCTCTCTTACGGACCTTGCTGATTGGTGGTGATGAGTAACAGCTGGATCCCATCAGCCTGCAACCCTGTGAAGGAGAAGAAAACCACTCCCCTGCCAAACCCAACAGTTTATACTATTTGAATTCTGAAAAAAAGTATAGCTTAAACTTTTATAGACATAATATTAGAAGAGAAATATAATATATAAAAGAAATGTTCTTCTGCCAGTACTCCTTGAGTCCCATTCTGCTACTTTATTAAACTCTTAAAATGAATCCCATATCCCAGATTCTTTTAAATTTGGTAGCTTTAGAGTACAGTAAAATATCTACTCTTACAAATCACTTACAGTTCTGTTCCACATGATGATTTTTTTTCTATTTCTGTTCTTGCTTTTCTTAGTTTTCTTAATAGTAAATATTTAATTTGAACGTTTCGTAAGGACATCCAAAGAAGCTAAACCTTTATCTTTAAAAACAGTTAAGAAACATACTTTGATGTTTTCTAATTGTATAACCTACCCTGCAGTTTTTTACGGTATGTGTGTACATAAAAAATCACAGCCCCCAAAAACCAACGGACCTTCTTTGGGTATTTTTCTTAACTTATTTTGGAGTCACACTATTCGCATCTAGGCCCACCACATCAGTTGCTAGGAAGAACCTGTCACATATATACGAACATGATATGGGAGCAGCTCTTCCACTCTTGATTTCCAAACACCAAGAGGACTTGCTAAAGCTCCAGTCACAAGGTTTCATATCTTCCTATATATACTGGCATTCTAAAAAATGTATGATACATGGGACTGAATATAAGACATGTTAGGAAACATCTGGTCCTACAATATCCATTGTAGTCACATTCTGAAGAACTGCATATGCCTGGAGTATAAGCATTTAGTAAAGACAGTGTTTTTCGGCATCAGGATAAAATTGTTGTAAAGTGAGATCTACAGTAGTAGGTGTAAACGTAACAGCATCAAACTGCTGGATCTGAAGATGATGACCAGCTATTGTTTCAAGGGATTCATTTTGATTATCATTTGCTGAACTTTGATCCTCTTAGTAAACAATGTCTTTAAATTTATCACCCATACATGCTAAAAATAAAAAATTAACAGCTCCAGAAGTCAGTTGTAAATGTTTAAACCAGAAGGAAGAATGAAAAAAGAATCACAAACTGTGCAGACTCAAAGTATTATAATGTATTCATTGCAAGACACATTTTAAACACAAATACATTTTTAATTAAATCAAAGTTATAGATAATTTTCTTTCTCTTCACTTGTGCAAAACTGTTGTGCAGAGATTAGACGAAAACAGTTTTTATTCCTCTACAGAGACTCTACCTCTTACAGTCTGAAGTGCAACCTTTCTATCTGTTACTTGCCCTCAAACAATGGTACTTAGAATGAACAGCTGTCTTGCTTTCCACCTTTTTTTCTCCACCCAATTCCACTTTTACTAACTCCTAAATGTCAGCCACAAGCGAAGAACACTAAATTAGCTATTTTTCTTGGCTTTGGGTGTAGTCACAAAAGTCACCGTGTACTTCTGGCATATAGAGAGCTGAAGACCAAGTGGGTTACTTTTATTTAAATACCATCATCCCCAAAGGATATTACAGTGACAATTTCATGATATACTACATTTTACATATGCGGAATGAAACAATAAAAAAATACAAGCACTTTAAAACAAGCAGGCAGCTTTGGATTGGAAGTCTAGTGACATTCCAATTGAGCTATCCATACTATCATTAATAAACATACACAGAGGAACAATCCTTCAGTTTGGCTTAAACAAATTAACATGAAATATAACCCTGATTTTGATATAGGGCTTGTGAAATGTTCAAATGTCCAAAAGGATGCAAAACACTATTCATTATTTTGATGAACATGGTTGTGTAAACTAGAGAAAGTGCTTTTAAACATATTCAGCCTTTCATGGAACCTTTTAGTCCCTAAACCCCCTTGTGACACCCTTGGGTGTTCAATTCAAGAGGATCTAAAGAGTTGTTGCTGTAAAATCAGGTATGAAGAATGTGTGTGTGTGTTTGTGTATGTGCGTGTGTGTGAATGTATGGGCATAATAGAAATCAGTAAACCCATTCTACTTCCCAAAGAACATTATTGACCTGTAAATGAGAGAAATAGGACTCTTTAAAGGTCATTCCTTGCAAAATACTCTTGCAACACAGAAGTTCAAAACCCAATTTAAACAACACGGCCAGCCAAATCAATTTCACATTTCAGAAATATGTTGAAACAATCGTTTACAGTAAAACGTTTTTATTGGTAGAATGTCTCTTGTAGAGTTTACATAATCATACAAATAAACAAATCTACCGCATATCCTCCCAAATTTTTATTCTCATAAATCATAGCTCACATAAATGGAAATGTACGCATAACACAATATATGAATAAATATAAAATTTTAGAGCCTAAACTCTCAACTGTCTCAACAGGAGGATTGCTGTTGGTCTGAAGGGTCCTTCAGTGAGAGGAGTTTTGAGACAAAGTAAGAAGCAGCATATGTGGGATGTGCAAAATAAAACATCCCAGATTAACTTGTTCAGAGGGTGTACCATTTGTGTTGCTTATAATGCCCATCTGCACACACCTACAGTACATTGTGTGTGTGCCTCTGCATGTATCAAAATGACAAATTCACTGTCAATTTGAGAGGAAAATGAAGGTTGCCTGAGCAGCAGATGTTCGTTTATTTTTATAGACAGAAACAACAAGCAGAACTAGGTGAAGGACAGACTCAAGGGAGGGCTTTCATAGCTGAAAGTGGCTGATCTGAATTATTCTTTAACTACATGATAACCTAATTATCCTTATATGTAAATTCAGATTATATAACTAATAGCATTATTTATCCTAATCTGATGACAGAGAGGATTACCAATGTTAATCATGTCATGTTCCCTGTTGTTTTGTACCACATTGCTCTTACACTGTCAAATAGGCAGCGTTGCTTTGTTTCTTTTTAGTTCGGTTGCCGAACTTACATCAGCTCTAAGCAGTAACGACTTTATGCCATTCCTCATAAACAGAATTGATATTATTAAAACTAATATTGTTGACATCCTTTCAAGAATAACTACTAACTCAGAAAGTGAGAAAGCACTAAATGTCACTACTAAACCTTGTCTGTGTTTAAAATTTTTTTTTATTCATCTGACCTATCTTGAACTAACTCCTCAAACAGGTCATTATTGCTCAGATGCTCACTCAATTGAAAGGCAACATTTTTTCAAGGGTTTCAGATATAAGATTAATGGCCGTAAAGTATTAACTCTTCTTTTACACAAGAAGGTTTCATAAGTAAGAGTTTAATTACAGCTGCCTTAGAGGCCTATGGTACATATTCATTTAGCAAAGATATATTTATCATACCTAAAATAGTATTAGTTATTACAGGAAACACTTCAAATAATTTGATTGGAATTAAGTCAAACATACAATTTGGAAGGTTAAGTCAATATTAGATGAGTAGAGGAATAGGAGGTAATATGTACGGCCCAATCCAGTGGGGGAGAATTCAGTCTGGAAACCTCTCTTAACCTTATCCTAAAGGGTTCAGTTAATCTGAAGTGTTGTGCATATAATGTCAATGTGTCCTATTTTTTAGAAATATTACAGTACTATTATCCATTGCACTCCAGGAAGATTAGCAACCACATAGGAAAAACAAATTGGATCCTGATTAATACAAAAACAAACAAATTTCAGCTGCAAACATTTTGCTTTCTCTTTTTTTTAGAGGGAGAGGGAGAGATCAGCTGAGATGGTGTTGCCAGCAACTCAACTTTCTCCATCTGCTGCTTATAACCTTTATGTTTCATAAAGTAAATCTGTTCAATTGTTTGTTTTTGTGTTTTCTGTCTTTTCAAACCTCCAGTTATTTGTGGCAGATTTCTGCCTATACTGAGACAGGATTCGATAGAGGTTTCTTCCTGTTAAAGGGAAGTTTTTCCTCTCAACTGTCACTACATGATTATGTGTAGTGACAGTTGGTCAGTATGAGGGCTTGCTGTAAAGTCAGTGAGACAACAAAGGTATTGTCAATTTAATTTCATTTAATTTTATAAAATAGGTGCAAACTTACATAATCGTTCACATTTAAATATAAAAGTCTAATATTTTATCATTCAATCAACACATACATACACATTAAATTCAAATAAAAGGTATGTACAAATAAACTATTAAAATGTTATACATTGTGATTTCTGGATTCCTGGATATACACCCAAGAATAATATTTCAGACTGATTCATGATTTCTAAGTGGGAGAACTTGCAAAGTCGTAGGGGCTTCAAATACTTATACTTATTTTCCTCACTGTAATTAGAAAACCTAGCCTAAAAGAAAACATGAAATTAAAATTGGCCTGTAAAAGCCTGAAGAGTGAATTGCTTGTAAAATCATTGAAAACCTCTTAAGATGAGGCATCATGTATTTGTCAAATTAATTTCCACAGTCCTACACAACAATAAAAGCAATGCTAATACTTTCTAACTTCACAAACTTTGATGAAATGTTTTGTGTTCAGGGTAATATTCAATTATAATCTGTTTAAAACTCCTCTGGAAAAAGTGTAACATGAAGTCCAGAGAACTAAAGTGAGACACACTCTTCACATCCACAGTGTACAGTATAAGTTGTTTTCTGTTCCTGAGTTATAGCAATACCATACAATGGATGATAGGTCCATGGACTTATCAATAATGCATAAGATAGTGAGAGAAATGATAGGCACTCCTACTGGTAGGTTCTCTCCAGAAGCAAGCCATAAATTTGCAGGGCAATAATAATGACTCTTCGCAGGGAAATAAAGGGCACCCTCTGCTCCCCATAGTCATAAACCTGACTCACTCATTGGTTGAAAGAAAAATGCTTCCTCTCCTACCACATAGGAATCATACACCGGTGGTACTTCAAACAGCCGACTTGATATGCAATCATCTCTCTTTACACAGGAAAGGATACAATTTCAGTTTTTATATTAGCTGTTTTCCTATCATGCTTGTGGAAGTGCAAGAAAAAAATATGAGTGCAGTATTAATTAAATAAAGCCCAGTTCAATAGTTTTGACTGAATCTTTTTCTTGTTGTATTGGAAATACAGTTTTTCTAAAAAAAAAAAATTAAATGTGATATTTAATTTTTCTTTCATACAGTTTTGCAAAAGAATGAGTTGTTTGTATTTGTACATTCAGTCTGCTAATCATTTGTAATAAGTGATCCCAAACATTTTGCTGAAAGCCTGCATTAGGCATTAGGAGTTTTCAAACAAAGGATGAGGCCCCAGCAGTGGGCTGTGAAACATCAAATGGAGATTCTTGAGATAATATCCTAACATTTAATTTCAAAACAACAACAATTTTTTTTTTTTACTATAATTAAGTAAAAAGCTGTAACAGCAAAAAAAAACATTCTCACAGTGAACTTGATTAATTCCAAACAAATATTTGTACACGATACAAACATTTACCCCCCATGTAACCTTGCAAGAAAAGACAGGCATAGACAATAGATAGATGGATAAAAGTAAACTTTAACCTTTGATAGGTTTAAATCTAAAGAGCGGTTTAAAAATTTTTATTTTCACATTATGCATTTAATTGTTTTGAATTTAAAACACTTTGATGATTAAGAGGTTTGAGTTGTTATGGCTTTGTCTTTGTTTGTTTTTTCCATTTGGAAATTAATTCTGAACTGCTTGTTGCGCTGCAAAAGAAGGAAAGAAGTCAGCGCAGTCTCACTGAAACATGTAAAACGAACTTGGCAGCTCTCTATTATCAAAGATGTTATATAAAATTCTTGTAGAAAACTTTCCAACAAAGAAATAATACAGGCTTGTGGGTGACATGGATTTATGTATTAAATTGAGGTGAATAAGCTGCCATTGGTCACTAAATGGTGACTGTTCAAGAAGTTTGATGGCCACATATATCTCTACAGATCTCTGTCTCTCCGTGTGTATATATATATATATATATATATATATATATGTATATAAGGTCTACTCACCTGGTAAGTCACCTGCGACAAGGGAATCAGTGACTATGAATCTTTATGACCAAATAGCTTATCAGAAATTAGGTTCAACTCAGGAGGAGCAAGCAAAACACTTTGTTGAACAAAACACATATTTATTACATATTTTGACAAAAACACAAACAGAACAAAATAGTCAATGTTTTCTTTTAGTATTCCTGAGTCAAGTCAGTCAAGTTCAACAGTTTCTTCTCCTTTGATTTGGTTTCAGTTCAGTTCAGTTTTCAGATCTGAATGTTATAGTGTAGCTACCCGGGTAGTGTGAATATGTGCAATCCCACCGATCTAATGGAACAGAAGAAGGTTCTTCTTTAGCATTGTAGTGGACAAAAAGTGAATACGTTCTAGTGGATCCAGGCTCGCTGTTCTTCATGAGTTGTCTCTCAACACAAAAAAACAACAACCTGCATGTAGCAGAAACATCTTTCACTATAGTGTTATATAAAATTCTAAATCATTTTTTGTAAAATTTTATCACCTCACTCCGTGTAGATCAAATTATTTCCAGCTTTGATAAATACCTTTTGTCTTTTAGCTCCACAAAACAATATTGGCTGAATTTACATCAAAATCTTTTCTTTTCAGAATTCTTAAATTCACTTAAATCAGTGAAATAAATAACTCACTGTCACAAAATACTTCATCAGTATCAGCATTTCAAAAGAAAAGGCGCAATATTAGCAGAATACCCTTTGTTAATTAGCCATAATAAGAATTGCTAATTCACATACAAAATATCATGTAGAGAGAATAAATTCTTACCCATAACAAGTATATCTGATAGTTTTTTTTTCTTTTAACATTGAAACTATAAAACTAAATTACAGTACAATTTTTAATACATTACAGCAAAATATTAGCTTGTGGCTAATCGATAGCTAACAAAACAAATTATAGCACAGAAACAAAGTTGATGCTGCAGGAGATGTGCCGCCAGAAAAATTCTTGGGATGATCCAGTACCGCAGAAAATTCTCCAGCAGTGGAGCAAATGGTTGCTGGATTTAACAACAAAGGAGAGTTTTAAGGTTGATCAGAGTATCAAACCCAAGGATCTCAGTGGACCTGGGAAGGCACAGCTGGATCACTTTGCTGATGCCAGCAATCATGGTTCCGGATCAGTGTCTTACCTGAAATTGGAAGATGAGGATCAGAGAGTACATCTCGCTTTTATGATGGGTAAAGCGAGAGTTTCTCCTCTGAAGCAGACAACCATTCCACGTCTTAAACTTACCGCAGCTGTGCTAGCTGTTAAAGTTCACAACCTGTTGAACAAAGAGTTACCTTTCAAGTTGGACAAGTCATGTTTTTGGATCGACAGCCAGACCGTGTTGAATTACATAAACAATGACATACTTTTGTGGCTAACAGAGTGGCATCTATAAGAGAGGCTACAGATGTTACACAATGGTAGTATATCAGTTCACAGAACAATCCTGCGGACAATGCCTCCAGAGGTTTGACAGCTGAAGGTCTCTTGGCATCCAGCAGGTGGCTCACAGGCCAGGATTTCCTTCAAAGCCCTAAAGAGGACTGGCCAAAGGATTTTGTTCTCCAACCAATCTCCTCAGAACATTCAGAAGTCAAAAGGAACATCATGGTCAACGCTGTTACTTCTGAGTTCAATGATACAACGACCAAGCTTGTGAATTATTTCTCCTCTTGGATAAAGCTTAAAATCTCTGTTGGCTGGATTCTTAGGTTTCAAGATGTTTTCCTGGATTTGAGCAGAAAGAGGAAAGAAATTATTGTTTCCTTAGCTGCTGCTGGCTTATCCATACAACCAGACATGGTGAAAAGAGAAATGAGGAAGGTTAAACCTACATTTGACTGTCCATCTCTAACTGTCATTGACCTCTCCAGAGCAGAATCTGCCATCATACAATTCAGTCAACTTACTACTTACAAAGATGAAATATCCCTCTTGGAAAGTGGCGCATCAGATGTGAGAAAAGGCAGCAATATATACAAACTAGATGTCAAGGAAAGGTTCTAATGACTCGAGCAGAGGTGGATTTGAATGAATAGTGATTTATTGTTAAGGATGATGGGTGAACAGAACACGAACGGAACCAATACAGGGAACACAAAACGGATAAACGCGAGACGTAAACAAAAGGGCGTGGAGGCGGAACTAAAAAATGTCAACAAGCACGAAAATACAATAGACGTAGGAACTAAACATAAGCAAACACAATGACACTAATAAAATAAACAAACACCACTACGGAACACGGGAAGGGAAGAACTAGACTAACAGAATACAAATAATCACAATAACGATCACGGGGGGGGGGGGTACACAGGAACCGGGGACTAAGGAACTAAGACACACAAGGAACACGGGAGGAGACAAGGGAACCGAGGTGACGAGCCAGGACTAAGAGCTAGCGCAAGAGACTTACCAGAGACATAAGGGCTGAGAAACTAAGAGAGAGAGGCGAGGACATCAGAGGAGGAACTCAGGAAGGACAACAGGGAAATGACCAGAGGGAGATGATGCAGGAGGCAAGGCTAGAGGTAATGAGGGATAACGGGGAGAGACGAGGAGGCAAAGCTAGAGGCAACGAGGAATAACGGGGAGAGACGAGGAGGCAAAGCTAGAGGCAACGAGGAATAGCGAGGAGAGACGTGCAGGCAAGGCTAGGAGCAACGGGGAACAAAACAGACGATCCAGCGGTGAGTGCATGATTGCATGTGGCTTAAATATTGTGGAACCGGGGTGTGATTGGTGGAGAAGATGAGTGAATTATTGCTGACAGCTGTGAATGAAGGCGGAGTGACGAGACGCAGGAAGAAAACAGAACTAGACCAAACACACAGTATGACACTAGATCCTGTGTTGCAGGACGCTTTGTTTCGATTGGGAGGGAGACTCAGCAAGGCAGCTTTACCTGAAGAACAGAAACATCCTGAAATACTTTCAAAAGGTCAACACGTATCCAGTCTCCTTTTGCAACATGTACACCAACAAGTTGGATATGCAGGTAGAAATCAAATCCTCTCAACACTGCGAAGAAAATATTGGATTACAAGTGCCAACTCTGCCTTTAGAAGAATAATATCTGAATGTATGATCTGTCGGCGACACAGGGGGCAACCAGGTGAACAGAAGATGGCTGACTTGCCAATGGAAAGGGTAATTCTAGACTTGCCTCCTTTCACCAATGTGGGGGTGGACTACTTTCGGGCGAATTGAAGTCAAAAGAGGGCGTTCAACAGTCAAAAGGTTCAGTGTAATATTTACCTGCATGGCCAGCAGGGCTGTCCATCTGGAGATTGCACATTCCTTGACAACTGACTCTTGTATCAACGCTATTAGAAGATTTGTGAGTCGCAGAGGACAAGTGAGTCATATAAGATCAGACAACAGGACAAATTTTGTCGGAGCAGAAAGGGAGCTTAAGCAGGCATGGGCTGCTGTTGATTAAAGAAAGATCCAGAACACTTTGGCTCAAAAAAGTATTGATTGGACATTTAACACCCCTGCTGCATCCCTCCATGGATGAGTATGGGAACGGATGACCAGAACGGTTAGAAAGGTTTTGTTCTCTGTTTTGCAGCAAAAAACTTTAGACGATAAAAGCCTTCATACCAACATGTGTGAAGTAGAGCTCATTCTTAATGATCGTCCCATTACCAAAGTCTCTGATGATGTTAATGACCTGGAAGCTCTTACTCCAAATCACATAATATTGCTCAAAGGAAAACCTGTTCTACCTCCGGGAGTTTTTGATGAACATGACCTTTATATTAAAAGACATTGGATACAGGTTCAGTATCTTGCTGATCTTTTTTGGAAAAGGTGGACAAGAGAATATCTGCCAATGTTGCAAGAAACGACAAAAGTGGACCAAGCCTCGAAGAAGTTTCAGTGTTGGAGATATTGTGATGGTAATGGACCAAACTGGTCCTCGTGGATCATGGACTATGGGGAGAGTTACCAAGACTTACCCAGACAAGATAAGATAAGATAAGAAAAGATAGACTTTAATGATCCCGGAGGAAATTGTTTTGCCAGGGTTAGAGAGTATAAATAACAATTAACACAACACACTCATCTCACATACAACACAGTACAGTACACAATCAACATATAACAATAACTACACTACTATTTATTCCTCCTGCAGATGGAAGAGGAATTGTACAGTTTGATTGCCACAGGTAAGAAAGACCTCCTGCGGCGTTCCGTGGTGACTCTCGGTGGTCTCAGTCTCCGGCTGAAGGTGCTCTGACAGGCCGTCAGCGTGGCATGTAGGGGGTGGGAGGTGTTGTCCTTGATGCTGAGCAGCTTCCTCAGCATCCTCCTCTCTGAAACCTCCACCATAGACTCCAGTTCCAGTCCCAGGACAGAGCCAGCTCTCCTGATGAGCTTGTTGAGTCTGTTGGTGTCAGCCGTCCTCAGCCGGCTGCCCCAGCACGCGACAGCGTAGAAGATGGCGCTGGCGACCACAGAGTGGTAGAACATCTGCAGCATGGTCCTGCAGACGTTGAAAGATCTGAGCCTCCTGAGGAAGTACAGTCTGCTCTGACATTTTTTGTAGACAGTGTGTGTGTTCTTAGACCAGTCCAGTTTATTGTCTATGTGGACACCGAGGTATTTGTAGTCATCCACTATGTCCACAGCTGAGCCGTTGATGATGACGGGGTCTGGGCGGTTCCACTGTTTCCTGAAGTCCACCACCAGGTCCTTTGTCTTCCCGACGTTAAGCTGCAGATGGTTCAGCCCACACCACTCCACGAACCTGTCCACCACACTCCTGTACTCGGCCTCCTGGTTCTTGCTGATGCAGCCCACGATGGCAGAGTCGTCTGAGAACTTCTGCAGGTGGCAGGACTGTGAGCAAAACCTGAAATCAACCGTGCATTCTGGTCAAAAAATATGTACTTATATCCACGATTGTGTTCAGACCTTTTCAGAATAAACTAACATGTTTTTAGATCACTTCAGTCTAACCAGATGGTTCTCCTTTGCTCTACCTTCTTCATGTCTCACTCTACAGGGTTAGGCTGCTGGAGGACAATCAGACCACCTCTCACTCTGCTACTTTCTTCCTTTGTCCATATGCTTTACTTACCGTTATTTTAACCTTGTTAACTTTTTGTGTTGTCTAAGTGTTTTTCTAACCATAGTAGCTAGACCTGAGACAGCTTCTTGGAGGAATACATGGGCTGAGATTCTTCCAGCGACGCTCTACAAGTGCTGCTATATTCTCTTTTTTCAGTATCATCTGCATCTATTTTAGTTTTCTGTGTCTTCAGACACCCACTCGGTCGTGGCAGACGGCTGCTTGTACTGAGCCTGGTTTTTCCTCTCCATTGTCGCTACATGCATGCTCAGTATAAAGGATTGCTTAAAGGTATCGGAGAGGATCTTTACAATAGAAGAATGTCAATGGAAAATCCCATTGAAAATGACAGCCAATTAAAAACGACCGGTGTTGAAAAATAACTGGCTTTCAATGCGGAAATAAAATTTACGTGATGACGTATATCACTAATGTCACCACCCACCCGACCCGTACAATGCGCGCTCATGTTTGAATTTGCGCATGCGCAGATTGTTGTTTAGGAAGTAAGACAGGATGGACAAGATGCATCATTCACCATTGAAGAGAGGTTCTCCATGTACGGCAGCGAAAATGGAAGCTCGGAAGAGAAAAACCATGTTTGAAGTCGCTGAGAAAAAAAGACGTGTGCGTTCCCGATATCAGCGGGGGTTACTGGAGATGAGATGGTGCATTCACAGTGTTGCGAAAATGAGAATGAGCTGAAGATCCTCTCCTATATCTCTAAAGTCAACGACAACACAAACCATTGTTTCGGTCTGCTGATTCCAGAGGAGTGAATGCTGCAAGTTAATGACTCGATGCAATCTGCTGAGGTTCCTAAGATTGGAAACTTTTTCAAACTGATTTGTAATGTTGTATCTTGGGACGACATCTGTTGTAAATTGGCGATATATAAATAAACCGCTTCTTTATTCTTGATTCTTGATTCTTTTACAATGACTGTGGCAAATAAATATTTCAACCAACATAATGCAAAACAAAACATTGACATTTTTGTATTTTCTTTTTTTTATTTGTTTCTTTTTGATTGTAAACCTTCCAGTCAGACTATAAACATTTATTGTATAATGTAATGTGAGATGAAGTTGAAGGACAAAAGTAAACTGGAAGGGTAAAAATATGACAAAAGTTTCACTACCAATAATTTTAACTTTATTTGAGTACCACTCCTGAAAAGAACTGTGTTCTGTCTGGAAATAAATTTTATTGCCCTCACAAAAATTTTTTTTATTTTTTAAATCAGCTACTGTCGGTGAGGTTACTTCAGCTGTTCAAGTCTTATTCAGTCAGCAGTGGCCCAGAAAAAATACTCTGGAATGGAGAGTGCAAAGGCAGAAATCCATAATCAACATCAGTGTGCTGCTTTCAGAGTTCAAACAACAGGTATGAAACAGTTTAGGGTCCAATTGTTGTGCTGAGTGCTTTTCACAAAATGTAGCATGAGACACTCTGACCTTGTCACAAGGTTAGACTAAGGTTTTCTTTTTGTGTTTTTTTTTTCCAGAAACTCCCCTTCTTTTTCTAGCTGTTATAACAGCAAGCAAATATCACAATTTTTTTTTAAAAGAGTAAAGCCTGGGTTAAACTCAATATTTAAGCATATTATTCTAAACACGCAACAACCAAACATTACATTTATTGTGCGTAGAGTTATTAATAATAACTGATTTTTGGTCATTTAGATTATGTAGGTTGCTGACAGTTAAAATCCAATTTCAGGTTCTCGGAAAATCAAGATATCACATAATGTTAAACATAGAAATGTCTGGTAACTCAAAGAATGTTCTTTACCGTATATTTACTTATGTACTGTAGGACTTAGTTGAGTTTTCTTTTGCATGCATTACTGTGTCAAACATGGTGGTGATCAGCCTAAAGTACTGCTAAGATATTAAGGAAGAATCCTTTAATTGAGATCTTGAACTGTCTGCATTGTTGGTTCTTGTGTCTCTCCTCTAACTCTTTTTACAGAACTTCATAAAGTCTCTATAGTGGTTTAGATGAGGTAAATTTGTAGGTCAAATAAGTGTGGCAATAGTAAGACAATTAAACCAGGAATTGGTACTTTTGACTGTGTGCTGGCTTTGGATTTGGTGAAACACGTTAGACCAACACTAGCAGATGGCAAATGATAACTCACTGCAGAAGCTTCACAATGTACTTCAAGAAATGTCCATTCTTCCTTCAGACTCTGGGACATTGAGGTCCAAAGTTATTTTTATTTGAAAAGAGGACTTTGGAACAGTGAACTTTGTTGCCGCACTATTTCTTTCCACTCAATTTTTGATTAAAATGCCATATACAGCAGTCTGTGAACACACAGCAATTTTGTAATGGCCTTTCGCGGCCTACCTTCCTTGTGCAGGGCGTCAGTGACTCTATGTTATAACTGTCAAGCCAGCAGTCTTTCTCACATGTAGATACTGTAGGTCATAACATGTCATACTGTAATTATTCCTATTAAAAATCTTCTTAATTGTGGGTTTTCATTCTCAGAGAGCCGTGAAATTATAAAATTAAATTTAAAAAAAAAATAAGGAAATAAAAGCATTATATAGATCACTATGTGAACAATATTGTAAGGAAGGTTAAACTTTATTAGATCTTAAGCTTGGTTTTGTGTTTTTATTTTAGTTTTCCGAGCTTAAGTTAGACCAGTAAATGTAACACAGCTGTAGAGACTGCCCGACATAGCTAAATGGTGTCTGTGCCAGAGCTAGAGGCCAGAAGCCACACAGTCCTTACGTGAGAACGACTCAGTTGCCATTGTAACTCACCTGTTGCTGGAAGAAGTAAAGTTCATGCAAGAGACCCTACTTTCTTGTCGTGTAGTTTCACTTACCCACACGCCTCCGTCACACCGGAAGCCAAAAGCACGACAGTATAATAGATCTTTATGTGGATATAATTATTTAAATAAATTAAGATTTGGATCAATTTATAATACATGTTTTGAAGTAAGTCCTCTGGTTGGGTTTGTAGAACAAATAAATATGATCTTACATTAGCATTTCATCCACTGATTTTTCTCTAGGGTCTAAAACATAGAGGCAGGGATAAATTAATACAGTATGCGTCATTCAGGTATTGATGTAAGCGTTTGAAGGACAAAAGCCGTTCCATCTCTGGAGACAACTTAAAGCAAGAAGACTGACTATTTCATTTACATCAGCAACCACGGTTCTGTCCCGATGCATGATATGATTGAGCCAGCGTGAGTTCACTGTGCCACGTCAAGCACACCAACCAAGGTGGACACAATAACGGCTCTGAAAATGATTGACTGTGACATTGAGGAAATGTCCTCTCACAAGACTTTTGATTCCTTTTGAAATCCCTAACGATGCCGGAGCCTCTCCCTCTCTGTGCTTCATCTGAGCTGATTTTTAAGAAAGACTTACATGCTGTATTTCACACATAAACATTTCACCTTAGCTTTTAACACACCTGTGCATTCCACCAAGATAAGTACTGACCGACGCTTTTTTTAGTAGTGAATAGAGACTTGATGTTGTTGTTTTTTTTTGTACCTGGACTCCAAAGGAGAGAGCAAACTGTAAAAATTGTGAATCTCAGAAGACACTTACTGGATTTGAACGATGCAGCTAAGAGCCAGAAGGCAACAGCATCTGCTCTCTCTGGAGACTGTCATTAGCAGTTTGGGCGAAGAGTATGGTGTATGGTCACTTATGTTAAAACATCTACATTTTGACTCTCTTACTTTAGCCTGAGTCTGCAGAAGGGTTGTTCATAATATGTATGCAATGACATTTGATTTAAAGCAAGCATCAAGTAAAATAGCTTCGAGTAAATGTTACTCAGACTGAGAAAATAATGAGTCCAAAAGGCATTTGTTTTTTCAGCTTTTAATCAAAGCCTAAAACATCACAGAAAGTTATGCTTTATGCCAGTAAACTGTTTTTCGCTTTTTCCTTCTGTTTTTCACTTGAATTCCCTTATATCACACCTCGGGTTTGCATCTGGGAAGTTAATGAGTTGTTTCGCCTCAGAGCAATATGCCTAAGATATAACTAGAAAAAAAATCTTAAGAGTCCATTAAATGCTTGAATCAATGGATGTAAAAGGAAAAATGCCCAATTTCCATTAAACATGAGAAGCTCTGCAAACTGATAAAAAAAAAATCCCACTCTTGACTTCGGTTATTTTAATAGCAGTCTGGGCTGCTGCCAGCCTCTGAGACATTAATACTCGACTGAATAAGATTCAAAGGCCAGATTCTCACACAAGCTTCTGTAAAGATAATCTTATTTCTTACTTCGCTGAACTTGAGAGTTGGCTCCAGCAGCTAAAATAGACACCGACTGTTTCCCATTGACCTTTCCAGGGAGGAACATAGAACGCTTTGGAAAATAACAACACTCAATGAAAATGCAAATGAATCATTTGAAAAGCATTTCCCACTTTTTTCACCCTTCGACGTTCACTGGCAGTGATTCATTGGTTTTTCAAGAAAAGGAATTTAGGTTGTTAAATCAACAGGAAGATAATTTTAAATAAAATCATTTTCACAAAAACTGTCTTTCTCAAGCTCAACCTCATAGGCAGATTGGATGCATGTAGGGATCTGCACCATGACATCTTCTCCATAGCTCATAGAAATCACCCCTCCTGGCATCGAGTTATTATAATCAGTAACAACATTATCACGTCTGTAAATGTTTTTTTAGACAGCTCTACATTTAAGATTCCTGTTTCGAGTATGAGAGTAGGTTGCATAGGAATGTCAGTTTCTCAATTACCTCTCCAGCTCTGAGCAAAACACAAAAAGATTATTGACATTTTACTTTTGCCTGGCCACCCTCTAAACTCAGCAGCTATAAACACCTCCTCCTGCTTGCAAACTGGGAACAAGAATTCTACATGGCGCTACAACAAAATCTATGAAGCTGCCATTATTTGTGAGAAAACCTACTTTAAGCATGTCTTTGCAAAAGCATGAAAAGCTTATTTCTTTGGAATATGTTTTCGCAGAATCTCGATGTGTTTTGTGTATGTAACATCCAGACTAAAACCCCCAACAGGACCTCCAGGCTGTCCCTTCCCCAAGTCACATCTGTATACACCATTTTAGGTCCAGAAGACAACTTTTGTTAACTTTACAGCAGATGACGCTGCTTTGTTTTTCAGGCTCCAGTTGCAACCTTCAAAACCGTTCAAAGGGAGAAACATTGATTCAGCCGTGCATGAACCTGCTTCAGACAGAAAAGGGTTGTCTGTAAGTTTGATTGGCGTGATGGAGATCAACATATTACACATTTTGTGTAGTGACTGGTTTATTTGATTACACATCCAACTTTTTAAGAGTTGCTTTATATTCACCTACATATGAAGAGGTTTTTAAAAAAAAAACTATTTATTTGAAATTTTTTTACTTTTAAAAGATCCAGAACACAGAGCGACGTACGGAACCGGAGACTTTGTTGTTGATTGACGTTGACGCCAGGGAGGGGTGAGTGGAGAGACTTTCCAGCTGAGTCCAAATGGTTGTTATCCAGAGGGGCGTGCGGCAGATGGTGAATGGCTGGAGCGGGCAGATCGAACAGAGCATAGAGAGCAGGAACCAGAGTGGTATGAAATCCAGGAGATCTTGAACGGAGCTGAAGTGAGCACAAGTGAGGTGAACCTGAAGAGATGAGCATAGAAGAGAATTACTGGTGGGACGGGTGAAACAAAGTAACAAAGAAAAACATCCAACAACCACAACCACCACCACCACCACCACTACTAAACACTAAACACTAAGCGCTGGCGCTGGCGCTGGCGCTGGCGCTGGCGCTGGCGCTGGCGCTGGCGCTGGGAACAGGTAACGTTACCAGAAGTAACAAACACTCAGGCGACGAGAAGCTGGATCCCTGCTCCTTATAAACAGCTCAGCCCAATCAGCCCAAATGCAGATCACCTGGAGAGGAGCTCAGGTGAGGAGCAGCTCCAGCCGGATGCAGCTCTGGCGTCCCCTCGTGGATAACCTACGAAGGTGCTAGAAAGTCTCATTATGACAACAGTTTAATGTTTTTCTTTAAGATCATTTAGTATTTTGGCCCTGAGTCTGTATTTCAAACTGCATGGTGACCGGATTGTTTCCCTAGCACTGCAAATAAGCCTGTTTTTTTTGTTAACTACACGAATGTCACACTGGTTAGTGAAGAAATATTACGTCAGCTTTAGATATTGAACACTCACATAAGCAAAATAATAACCCCAGTTTTCAGTCCAGACCTGTTTCATATTCAATTATCCCATTAACAGCAACAAAAAAGCAGCTAATGTACCAGCCTGCTGCTATATTAGCTAGCTTGTTCTTGTCTTTTAGCTGCTGCTGCTACTTAAATAAAGCTTTTTATGTTAAGAACATAATTGGCCATTGCAGAGCAAGGGACCTAAAAAGGCTCAACAACCTGATAAAAAAGGCTGGGTCTGTTCTGGGGACAAATGTAGATCTCTGGAGTTGATGATGGAAAGAAGGATTTTACATAAATTTAAGAACATCATAGAAAACCCTGAACATTCTGTTAATGAGACGGTTACTGGAAAACAGAGTCTCTTCAGTCAAAGGCTTCTTCAGCTTAGTTGCAAAACAGAATGCTGCAGAAGATCTTTCCTGCCCACAGCCATCACCAAATACAACAACTCCTCATTTAACTGAAATATTCCATCAACCTTTAATTTGTGTGTAAGTCAACTTAAACTATGTAACTATAAAAGAATATATAAAATAGGTACTATTATCCATTGTTCAGGTATGTTTACAAATCTCTCTTTATTAAGTTTGGTTTTGAAAATGTTCTACCAGGCGTTAACCATAAAATAATTCATTTTTTTAGTATAAAAAGGATGTTTTCACATATTCATCATCAAGCTTAAAAAATATCCAAAAGAAAACCAGTTTTACCTGTCTGACTGCATAAAAACAACAGCATTATTTTAGAATGTTTATAAAGCTTTATAAACCTTGATGAGATGGCACACTAATTAGTTTCCTCTTGAGTATTTCAGGTTTGTTTGTGTTTTGAAGAGTTCCTTGTGGTTTATTTATGTTCAATAGGTCCTGCCACATTTATGTTTTTTCACTCTGTGTTCAGTACTGTTATTAAGGTGTTACAAAACTAGGTCATTTCTTTGTGCTTTGTTCCTAAGATTATTCCTTTGATCTGTTCCTTTTACTGGCTGTATTTTTCATAAAATATTGTCAGGCTTGTTTGCTAGATCCAAGATCCTAGATCTGAATCCTAGTTCAGCCCCCTCTGTGTTAATCCCCCCCCTCCAGTTTTGTCTTTATTCTGCTAAACTATCAAACTACTAAATCTGTAATTACATTTTTGGTGCTGTTGTAACTTTCCAAAACTGCCAGTGTTTAACTTCTGGATTTTTTACTGTCCATTACTGAATTCCTCCATTGTACCTCCCATTTATAGAACCCTAAGGTTTTATTTTTCATTAAAACCTTAAAAAAAACTTTTTCAGTTGGCTCTCTGTACCTTGGCTCTATATCTGCCACGTGTACGTTGATATGATCAAAACCCATAGTTATGAAACTACTGACTTATGTGTATTATTAGCAGAGATACAATGTTACCAATAAATCCTTCAATATCTAAAACACCTTAACTGTACTTTATATGTATTATATTTTCTGCTGCTTTGTGTTTAGAGAAAAGAAACACAGTTTGTTCTTTTAGTCATTTGACCGATTATAGGCGAATTGACTATTTATTAAAAGAAATCTCAAGGTTAAACAGATTTCTTATCTTAAACCTAAGTCAACGGGTCACAGTTGAAACATTGTTAGAGTTTTGTCATGTCAAAGAGCTTTTTGACAAACATCATCAGCTATCTGTGGACAATCTTAATCTGTTTAAAAAAGACCAAGTCTAACAGTTTCAAATAAATTAAAGTCTTTTTGAATTGGGAACAATAAAAAAGCCAGAGGTTAACTAAAATAATCTTAGATTGCTTTAAAAGTAAAATGTTCTGATCATTTTTAAAATGAATATGATAAACAATAGAAACTTTAGATAATCATAACTGATTTAGATCTTGATCATTCGGTATGTGATTTAGTGTTTCTTAGTATTAACACAATGGTAGACCAACGGTTAAAAAATAGCCATTACAGGGTTTATATATATGTGAAAAAATGCACAAATTATCGGCTTAATTTAACATATTTACTAGGAAAAAGTTATATATCACCTGATGTTCAAAAGTTGTAAATTTATTAAGGTGCTTTTAGAGAAGGGAGCAGTCCCTATTTTCAGTAATGTATGATTACTTGTAGTGGAGTAGGAGAGGCAATAGCCTAGCATCTAGTATGTCCAATTATTTTTCAGTCAATATAAAGCAAAAATGTAATAAACCTCAGTCTATGTTGCTCATCCAGACCTGGGTTCCAAGGGACCTACAGACATACTCCTCCTCTCAACATTTGATTGACCTTTCTTTATTAATCAGTGGATCGTTCGTTTGAAAAGCTAATTCGAACAAATCTATGTAGCCCGATGTCAAAAATCAAAGTCTGTTTTCGTGACACATGATATCCTTGGGCCTATGGGCTATATGACAGCTTGGGGTATACCATAACTGATTTTCAAAATGTTTTGCATTGGCTCTTGATATTGTTTTAGCTTAAGATAAAACTAACATTCACATTAATCTCCACCCTCCTGATCAATGTGTGTTCATTTATTTATTTATGTATTTTATTGAATTTTTTACACTTTATGTATTACCCATACATACTTTAAAAATATGTATGGGTAATAGAATGCAAAGTGATGCAGCAGCAGTAATCAGGTTTTAGCTTTTACAAGCACAATAGGCATGCATGCATGTTTTATGACTGATTGAACATCCATTAACGTTTTGTGTAGTTTCGTCTTATCATTGAAATGTTACAGATGTCTCATCATGTTTTAGTTATCAATAAAGCATGTTTATGTTATCATTTTGGTATCGTCATGAAAAAAACGGGTAGTCAACTAAAATAATTTCCTTATTGCATTCGTAAATTGAAGACTGGTTGAAATTTTATTCAAATAAGCACCTCTATTATGGCTCCACGGACTTTTCACTACAGAATAATTCTTGCGGGATAGTAGTTCAAGGTTTTGTGTCATTTTCACATTTTCTTGCATAGTTTTTATTTTAATTTTTGCTAATTTCATTAAAACTGTTGAAAGGCAGGTTATGTTCTTCAAACATATTGAACCCATTTCACCTTACCACGTTTTACTAAAAATTTACTTATGTGTCCATTTATTTAGGACATTCTGTTACCTTGATCAGACATAAAAAAGCATTGAGGAAAAAAAAAAGAAGAGTTTTGTGTCTCCTGCAAGGACATGTCATTGTGGCTTTGGACTGAGAAACAAACTCATAACTCATTGCACTTGGTATTCTCTGGAAGACTTCTATATAAGTTTTAACTTTGCCAAAAAGGTACTAGTAACTAGTGCACATTTTTTAAGTGACCTCATGTTGAGCAGTGAGAAATCTTCGACATTATGGCCTACACTGGAAAGCTTCATTTGAAATATATTTTTAAAACTTTATTTTAAATTGCTTTGAGTTCATGCCCAATGTAATTGGCACAGAATTGAATGGAACAAAAAGACAGGCACAGAGAGATTGGGGAGGAGGTTTGAAGTGAGATAAGAACAAAAGGGAGAGAGATTGATACAGGAAAAAAAGCACAACATCAAAGAAATTTGACTCTGCACACACAAAAAAAATCAACCAAGAAACCATACCTACAAACAACATATGCATACATAACTATAAATATTACCTAATTGCTGAGAAATACACATCATTATTACAGGATGAAGTGGGAACTGCAGCCTAACACAGACTTTGTCTGGAAGTACATGAATCTAAACACTTGTGAGTTTGTAAAGTTTGCCTTGTGTCTGCTACATTGTGGGGATCATTTATTGAATGCATATTATTGTTTTGGGGCCAACTGTGCCTTGTGGGGGGCAAAGCATGTTCTTCACAAGAGGACGTTCTTCTTTGGGGTTAGGTGTAGGACTAGAGTTAGTCTTGAACTGATAATTGTTAGGTTTGGGTTGGGAAATAAATAAAAGTCCCTGAAAAGATGAAAAAACAAAACCTGTGTGTGTGTGTGTGTGTGTGTGTGTGTGTGTGTGTGTGTGTGTGTGTGTGTGTGTGTGTGTGTGTGTGTGTGTGTGTGTGTGTGTGTGTGTGTGTGTGTGTGTGTGTGTGTGTGTGTGTATGTGTGTGTATGAGAGTACGCCCATGTATATAAGATTTTCCACTTAAGAATGTTCAGCATAAGGTGTAACTCACTCTACAGGACACCAGGGCTAAAATGGAAAGAATGGAGCCAGCAAATCCCAATGCTTAAAGGGATGCAACAACCCCACAGCATACTTCCAACCCCCATTCAACCAGCAGTACAGTCATCTCCCCTGATTCAGTGTTTAAGAAGCAGGGAACCTTCCAAATGCCCGGCAGGGGCGGCCATCCCAGTCCACCTGCCTCTACAGCACCACATGCGGCCACAACTGCCAGGTACCCACAATGTGCTGAACAAGCCTCAACTGACTACGGAAACGAAGCAGAAGTCCAGAAAGCAAATTAAAACTACCACCCTGGTCTTGAGACAACTGGACCGTGACCAGATGGGCCGTTATACTCCCTTTTTAGACCATTTTCCTTTTCCATTTTCCAGGACATGGACACATTTGGTCATTAGTAATTATAAAAATATTTATTTTTTCACTAATTTTACTTATAGAGAAAATGTTGTACTTGTGTGTTTCAAGAATACCAACATTTCCTGGCTGACTTTCATTAATCCAGATTGCTCAAATAAGCTTCAGTCCCAAAATGACAAAACACAATGTCTCTATGGGGCAACAGGATCCCTGAACAATTAATGACTACAAAGTCTTGGAGAAAAATTCCACTCAAAACTCAGCAGTTTATGTTATTTGGCTTCCTATGGTACAGATTGTCCCACTTCCCTCTGCGATGCCAAATTCCTCAAACATTAATCCTGCATTGTAAAATAGCTTCACTGTGGGTATTCTTCACTCCTTCCTGAACTGGGGATGCACTCCGTCTTCTCTAGCAAGCATCAAAATAAATTGTCAAGTGTTTATGCCGTAGAGATTGCAGTGTGAGCTGTGGGCCTTGGGCATGTTCTGCATGCCAGTGATAAAAAAAAATCACAATTCAAAACAAGAGCTGAGAATGCAGTAAAGGTGACAGAGAACGGGGCAGATGGAGCTGTTTCACCACTCATACAATATAGTGCTTGTTTACTCCGAATAAAAACACTCGCCACCCTGCCTTTTATAGCGTCATCATTAAGTTTCCATCGCAAACTGGAGAATGTCTCCAGCAGCAGTGCTGTTTTTATTTACTCATATTGTTTCGGTCAATGTAACTCTTGAGCCGCTCAACTCAAAAGCTAAGTCAAGGTGGAAACAGTAATTTAATGAATTCCATGAGTAAAAAATTATAAAGAAAACTTTTCCTCGCCTTTTACTTTAAATATTATTATAATTATGTCTTTAAATTAAAATATTATTGAAAAAGGAAGTTTATAGCAGTTACTGTATTCACTAAGTGAAGTACATGTATATAACAACAATTGGACCAATAGATCAGACCAATAACAACACTAACAGACTAACAGACATTTTGGCCTGATGAAAAGCAAGCTTGATTCCTCTAAAAGGCTTTTCTTAACAGATTGTTTGAACCTGTTCAGTGAGCCTCTGGGAATCTATACATATTGCCTAGAACAGAAATATTGTCATTCAAGACATTGAAAGCTTAAAGATAATAAAGTATTATATATTCTCCATAAGATTACGTGTATTGAATGAGAGATAAATAAATAATAAAGTCTCAATCCAGAAATTAAACAAAACATCTTTTTTCTTATTTTAGCTTTAAGTTTTTTTTTGTTTTTTTTGTGATGATAATTGTCACTGGGTGCTAATACAAAACGGCTGGTTCCTATTAATTGGCAATCATTTATTTTTAATTCACCAGTTGTTCAAACAAATGTGACAAAATTAACTGTTGCATTTTCAAAGGGGGAAATAAATATTAAAAACTTAAAAAGAGTAGCTTTATAAATGATTGCTTGGTATGTGGTAGTTTTTAAAATAAACATCCAGTGACGTAAAATAGCCTGGGTCTGTACACACCTTCGACTATTTAAAGGTTTGACTGTACACATAGTCTTTGCCTGATGTGTTTTACTCTCACAACCACAGCCATGGCCTAAAGGGAGCTTTTAATGCAACAGCAGAATCTCAATCTCTATATGTAACAGTCAGGATATGGGAACAAAATTATATGATGCGCCACAGAACATTATGATGCAGTCATCATCAAATGGCAGTAATATGTTCATACTGCAATGTTACCTAGATTTGATGTTCTTCAAAGCACATCTAAAAATATATAATTGTTTAATGATACTATATTTGTACTTCAGAATTCTAACAGAAAGATCTTACAAAGCAAAAATCTTTGAGAATCCTTAACAACCATTGTACCCACCATGAAGCATGGCAACAGCAGAACCATCAATCTTTCGTGCTTGTTTCCTTCAGCTGAAATTTATACCTTGGTCACTGTAAAAATACTTATGAGTAGTTCAAAATACTAGTATTTACCTTTAAATAACTTTTTACAAAAGAAAAGAAACATTTTCTTAAGGGTGAAAAGTCTTTTTATATCCACTGTGTAAGTAAGATGAAGGATTAAACAGCATTTTTCTCACTTCTTCCCTTTTTTTCTGGTAATCCTTCAGAGTTTCTTGGAATCACTTTAATCACTTAAAGATAGTTTGTGTGTTTCACCAATGTGAGGCTACATGAAACTCACGCTCAGAAAAGCCAATGGGACAAACCACAGAAGGATAAGCTGCCGCAGGAGATTTAGCTGTTCTAAATGTAAATAATTGTTAATCATGTGGTCACAGCAATATGAATTGTGCCATCTCCCCTGATTTTCAATTGTCAGATGCATATGATCAGATGGAATCCCACTATGCCATCTAATCCAGAGGCAGTCTGGCTTTAAGACATGTGATACAGTTTTTACACTCAGCCAAGCTGCACCGGAACATTTGTCTCTCAGTGCTCGCTGAGTGAGGAGGGACTCAGTAAGAGCCGCTGCTCGGAGGCTGCCTCTCAATGAAAGGATGCGGAGGCTGGAAGAAAAGATTCCAACAGAGTTAATTAGGGACCGCTCCACACGTGCTCGTAAAATGCTAGAAGGTAAAGGAATTCGCTGGGAGTATGTCCTGTAGGTGAAGAATTGGAAAAGCTTTACATTTTCCCCTTTTTCTCTCAAACTGGCTTGACGATTATTTATGAATCACTGGACTGTTGCTATCAAAGTGTGGAGCAGCGAGGCAGTCATTGGAGTTCCCTCCTCCAGCCAAATTCAGAGTTCCTGGATGGAATTAACATGAAAAATGGATTGATTTATGGCATACTAAGATATTTGCACTCTGTTTGTTGATTTGCTCAGGTAAGACAGATTTCTTTTTGCTTCTGATTTTTTTTTGTGTGACAATAATAAAGACCTGATATTTGCAACAGAAATAATAATAATAATAATATTTGCAAGATTAAATCGTAATTCTTCCTTTTTCAATGACTTTGCAATAATTCCACTGAAAATTGTATTATATTCCCAATAAACGCAAATTGACATTTGAAAAGTGGAAAATTGTACAGAATACAACTAAAAAGGAACTGGCTTGATAAAAGTGTTTAAATAAAAGTTTAATTTTCACTCTAGTTCAGCATTACTAATTAATAAATGTTTGAAAATGTGTACATTTAAGAGAGTATGTAAGGAACACGTTTTACCCATAAGAAATCCCAAATATCATCCTTATATGACCAGAAACATTACTCTGGATCGTTTTTATTTTTTTTATCTCTTGCTATAACTCAAGAGCATGGTGAAACATTACAAGCCTTTTTGATTCCCGTTAACACCCTGTCACTGTCACATTATTCTGGCAGCGAGGGAAAAGGCTCTGCAGCTGGCTGCTTGCAAAATCTTATCTTTTTAAAGTTTTTCTTTGTTGTTGTTGTAAGGCAGAGGAGCAAATCTCAGGAGTTGAAGGAATTCAGCCTGTCATGGGAAATCTGTGCTGCATGGTAAAAAAAAAAAGTCCTCAGGGATCACACCACATTTGCTGTGCTGTGGCTTCAGGACAAGACAGGGCAAACTGGGAAGAAAAAGTGAAGAACTCACACTTATGTAATCATAAACATACATCTGGATGACCAATAAAAAAATCCCCTGTAGCACACTGAGGCCAAACGGAGAGAACAAAAGTAGCAAGAGAGTGTGATTTCTGGTTTTGTTGAGCGCAGGATGTCTCAGGTAGGGAACTTGATGTATGGTTTGTTGATCCCACCTTTGCTGGTCCTCAGCAGATGTGCCCTGTCATGTCCTGGCAGCTCTGCCTGTGCCTCTGGGTCAGCATAACGGCCATCCAGCTGTGTCAGGCTACTTTCTACGACACCATCCAGCAGCATCCTGGAACCAGGCCAGGCCGGACCACAATTCACATGATCGGTAAGTTGCTATGTTTTGTCTCTTTTGCTATCGTTGCTTAATTTTTCAAAAGATTATATTATAGATTCGTGTCATTAAATATATTTCTGTCACTACCATTATCTAAACAGTTATCTCATTTACCTATAATTCTCCTCGTAACGCTTGTGTTTAAATATGATTTGTACACAATGTATTCTAACCTTTCACTATAGCTGATGTCTTTCTACACTTATTTCTATCTTGAAAGTTTGCTGGTGTTCTAAAAACAGTATGAGGAAATCTAGTTGATCTTTTAGAACTTTGATGATTGTGTGGTTTTGAACACAGGGATACATTTTTGGGCATTGAAATTGCTTGATTGTGTGAAGAGAATATATGCACTTTGTTCCATGACAACATCTCATTTATTGAATTTTATCATATTAAAAAGACCACTCACCACATACAGAATAGATTCTAGTGATTCAAGGAATAATTCTCTGTCCAAGAATGTAGCAGAATTGATAAACTTGTACATAAATATATATAATAATCATACTTTCGGGCAGGTTTTCGGGGTTAGACCAAAGAGACACCGCTGTATAACTTCCATCCATCTTTGAAATGTGATTCCCTTCCTTCAATAACTTTTTGAGCATACCCTCTTTGCATTAGCAGCCTAGTTTTGAATTTAAAGTCAGGGACCACTAGACTTCCAACAGATACTTCTAATTCCTTATAGGCAGTGAGTTTGGTTAAGTTAAGAAGACTAATATATTTTAAAGTAGCTGATAATTGCTACAATTTAATAGATATTCTTATACGCTTGGAGTTTTCATTAGGATTTGCATCAGATAGCTGAAGAAATTCTATTCAGAAGATCACACAGAGAGACAGCAAATGCCCCTGTGCTTTCCGTTTCGAGCTATCACAGTTGATATTCATGCTAGACTGCTCTCTCTTAGTTTGTGATTGTGCTCCCTGTGAAATTGCACTGAATGAAAAATGACCGAAGCATTGCAGTTAAACTTTTGTATTGTGTGTGCACAGGTCTTCTGTTGTTTTGCTCCTCAAGCAATCAAGCAAGAGGTCTTTTCAATACACTCGATATTCTGATTCAGAAGACTTCCAGATCTGAAACCCTTATTTTAGAAACATGTATAGATGTGTGCTGTAGGAATGAAATTGTGGAGTGAGACACTCACAAATAGGATCTTTCCTGAAATTGTTCTCTTGTCAAAAAAGGCAAATTAAATAATTTTTTTAAATGTGCATTTAGGTAAGTAATTAAAAAGATATAGTAATGAGTAAACAGTTTCATTTGTTTAAGACTCAGTGTTACGGAATGTGTAAATGCAATGTCATTCCATTTACCATAGTAATCACTGCTAGACAGATGAGATGCCAGCTTTATGAAAGGAGGATGGGATGGCTGTCTGGATTGTTTCTGACATTGGGACATTTGTCTTTTGCTGTGTGTGTTGTGCGGCTGGTGGATTGGTGGGAGGATTGGGGTTGACGGGTCATGAATTGGTGGAACGGAGGGCATTGGTCGCAGACCATTGGGCCAATCATTAAAGGCAGCAAAATGCCACGGGGTTACGGTAGCTGGTATTGCCAGAGGAAATCGAGATTACAGAGGGCGACAGATCAGTCGTGTCCTTGCCAATAGAAATTTAGTTCCACAGGGAGATGTATCAAAGTCATTCATCTGTAGTGTTTGGTAGAGCTGCGAACGTGAACTTTTGAAAAGCTTTGGTGACAATTGTGTATAAAAAAAAAAAAGTATATATATATATATATATATATATATATATATATATATATATATATATATATATATATATATATATATATATATATATATATATATATATATATATATATTGTTCTTACTGGCAGCCTCTTTACAAGCATGCTTACAAGTGTGCTGGGAAGTCCATTAGCTAGATGACCCTAGAGTAGGTGCTTGTGCATGCTCAGTGATTCGGACAAGGTGCCCTGCTTTTCACCCTGCAGCCTTGCTTACAGATTGCTGGCTGCCACTCTCTGTAAGCTTTGGGCTGTTTCTCTGCCTTCCTGGTGCAGTCAGTATTGCTCTCTCTGATTCAGAAGGTGGTGTATTTATTCAGTGCAAAGACCGTGAACAGTGCTCAAAAGAGAACAGATTGTGCATGTCGGTGCACTCAAAAAGTGGTTGGAGACATTGCTTTTGGTGTTGCACATTTTCTGACCCTCAAACGTGTGCACAGGAAAAAACAGATGGTCAATTTTCCCTGTCTGAAGCACTGACTTATAAAAAAATAACACAAACAAAGACTCACTAAAAAGGTTATTATAAACCTAAATATAACCACTGCAAACTAAAAATCTTTAACGGAGAGTTGACAAATCTGCGGTGCTTCTTAAGGAGACACATGTTTTTGCTACACCACAAAAGTTTTGCTTAATGTGTTAGGTTATCCCAACACACCCATCCAGACTCAAAAGAAAAAAAAAGAAAAAAAAACTATGTGTAGGTGTTGAGAGGAAGAACAATAACAATAGTGCCTGCCTGATTTTGCCTTGCTCCTTTGTGAACTCCCATTGACCAACAGTTGGCTTTGTGAGGTCAAACTGTTCATAACTGAGAGGGCACTGATTAACACCTTTGTGCATTGTACCTCCTACCTTGCAGCTCCTGTAACAGGTGTAGTTTCGAATGCTTTGGACCTAGGCAAAAGAGCTCACAACTCAAAGTGTCCACACAAATTTTAGCCACATCCAGAGTTATTTTTAGCTTTGCACTTTTAAAGATTGTATTTTTTTTGAATATTTTTTGAGAATCTTGCTTCAAAAGCCCTGAACAATCATTTTAAATCAAGCTGTAAAGTTGGGACTGTCTTGGAGAAAAAACATTAAGAGGCTCAATGTTTGGTATAGTTGTCTTGCAATTGGCAGGTTGCCGGTTTGATTTCCTGCTACCTCCTGTCACATGTCGATGTCCACCCCTCGGCAAGATATTTAACCTCAAGTTGCTTACTGATAAAGTGCAAGTGCAAATGGCTGAGTATGGCTTCAGTCAATAGTACTTTGAGTGATCAGTATGACTAGAAAAGTGCTAAACAATTTCAGTCCATTTAAGGAAGTTTGCTCATTTATATCTATACTTCTTTGGAAGGCCTGAAATTATGCATTATTGTCCTTTCCTGTATATCAGTTAAATGAAAGTCGAAGCCTATCCATTGTAATTTCAGCAAAGTTTAAGTTTAATTATTAGTAGAATTTGTCCCAGGAAATGGGGTTGTGTTTTGTTTAACTGTTTCCATCCAGTTTCTAAATTGGGAGGCGTTTTTTTCCAGTAGCTGCTCTCTGGCTGAGGGCTCATTGTCCGCAGGTGCATCTAATTGTACACTTGCAGTCCATGAGGATCTGGAGCTGTATAAGAGGACCTGGCTGCCAGTGCTGCATCTGTTTGTTATCCCAGCCTGTGGTAAAGTCAAGCTCCTAGTGACACTTAGGTGTTACAGTAAGCTTTTACTTGTGCCCTGAGTAATTGTGCTTAAATTTTTTGTAGTGAACCTGAGAGACCCACCTAGAACCTCGTTATGAGTAAGACCACGGGATTCATCTCTGCAATATCCTCTCGGCACAAGAAACTCTGGCTGTCAGCTGCTCATCTGACTACGCTCCATACGACTAGTCCGCCCTTAGCCGTTTTCAGACCTCCAGCTCTCTCGGTGCACATCCCTGGATCCCCACCGTCACACTTAATCTGCCTTCACAACCCTGGTTTCCACTTACCTCCCCCAGGCCTCATGCTCCACCATCTACAAGTAAGCCATCTTCTGATCAGTTGCAATCTGCTCCATTTCCCGTCACTAACTCTGTGGTTTTCTGGTTCCTCACGAGCAGTTCCCTTGAAGCAGTTACCTGGATGCCAGTCTTCTGCACATTATCATTTGTAAATAAAATCACCTTTTACCTATTCAGTCTCCTGTGAGTTTTCTGCACTTGAGTCTCAGCCTTAACTAAACAGGACAAAATTAACTTCCCTCTTAGATCTTTAAGAATCTTACACACGTTAAACATCAAAATCTATATTTTACTATTAAGAAAACTTTATTTCCCTAAGTATATAAAATTCTGTAAGGATTCAGGTGTGACATCTGTAAGCTGACTTTCAGCATGACTAGTGTAAGGCCCATTAGAAATGCTAAAATAATTTTTCTGATCATTTAATACATTGTACTCAGCACCCAAAGGAAAACACGTGTCAAGAACATGTTTTGATATGGGATGAATCTGCGTTTAGGGTACGAGGGGGAACAAGATTATTGAAAACGGTGGCAATAAAATGTTTATAATCTTTTGAGCTTTTTAAATCTATTTTGGAATATGGAGGATTGAGAATGCTATGAACATTTTTGAAGTGTCACAAAAAAGACAGACCAACAATTTATAGAACAAAAAATACTTTTGAAAATAGCTTTGTATTGATTCTGCCATACCCAACTTGGCTAATCAAACGCAGATGAACATTTAATTATTTGCTTTTCATCTGGTCTTATATGTTAATTCCATATCTACCTTTTGAAATGCTTGATATTTTTGATCATAACTCAAGAACCCATTGGGAGCAAAGACATGGAGATGTTAGCATTTCTAAGGTCTCCACAATAGCTAAAACGTCTACTCTGTATTCATTTTGTTTATATTTTAAAACAGAAATTGGAATCAGCTGAAGTCAGTGGATATTAAAAATCACTTATGTACCTCTTTGTGAATCCGGACCTTTTTTTTTCTCTTTTGCTCCGACAAAAGAACCACACACTGGTAAACCTCACACTGAAACAAACATGAAAAATGGATTTTCAGCTGTCACAAACAAACCTTGTTTCTGTTCCACACTGTTTTAGATACTGACAATTTAATAGCCTTATATAATACATCCTGGAGGCAGATTATTTTGAAATACATTTTCCTCCACCCCTCCCCTGGACCTTCTTTCAACCATGCTCTCACAAGTGCCACTGACATGCCAATGGGAAGAGGCATTCAGCGTCTCTCTACAGCTGGAGCTGAACAAACCTACTTCGTCTGGATGCCGGTAACCATGTGCCTATGGTCATGAAGAACCCTTGGCTATTCAATTAAGGGAGGTCTTATTAAGGCTTTTAGAAAGATTTTCACTTTAAAACATTAAAATGAATCTTTTTTTTATTGTTCCAAACAGATATGAAGTACGGGTAGATGTTTTTCAACTGGCCCTCAAAATAAATATATTCTACAATACATTATATTAGAGAGAATCCGTATCTTAATTATTGAAGTCTGCTCTGAGCCCCATGAGCAGATTTTACACACTTCTAGTATTTCCCATTTATTCAATCTTTCAGGATGTGAATTATTCATAAGGAAGATATCCTCTTTGCTTTTGGGTATTTGTTTAAACAGCATGTTTAATTGAAGTCTTTCAGGCAATTTGATGTTGGAGCGATGAGTTGCCGTCACTTATGTGCAAAATTATTTTTTTGAGGCCCACAGCGTAATTAATTAGCCAGCTTTCACTCTCTGCGACTACGCCAGATGTTTTTTATCACTATTTTTAACCACAGCTAGAGTGTAGGTGTCTTAATAACATAACAGAGATGTTGACAGCAAGCACAGTTTATTAGCTCATAAGCACGTTAAAGACTTTATTGTAAATAAAAAAAATTACTTGCATTTCTAACTTTTTTTTACACTGGAAGACTAAGAAAAATGGTTTAGGTCTAAAAGGTGCATTCAGGCAAAACATAAACCTTGACTAGAGTCATAAGTACATAGTTCAATGTTCAACCCTGTCAGCTAAATGCATAAATGTAAATGTAAACTGCATACAAGTTAAAAAAGCTGTTGATGCGGGTAGCATACAACTGTAAAGAGGCAAGAGCATGATTTCAATGTGGAGCAAAACTGGCTGCTGCTTTGAGAAGAGTAAAATCTTCTATGTGCAATTTTCAATGCAGAAAAGTTTGGATCTGATAAACGAAAGAGAGAATGTGTAATGGATTTCTAAATTATGTGTGTCTGTTTTTGTTATGTGAGGGTCCAATGCAGTGATGCCAGGTCCGCAGTTTCAAAAGTAACACTTAGTTGTCGTAAATCTCACTGGAATTTGCTAAATTTCACGTTGACCATATGCATTTGATAATGGACAGGTGGATAACACTGTATGAGATTTTAAACATAAGTAAAATTTACCTAAACATAATGAGATGTACAGGAAGCTGAATCACATTGTGTATCTCAATATTACCATGTACAAACTTCACAATTAAATAATTACTTAAATACAATATTTGGGAGTTTATAATATTTTTGCTGTCAATGTTACTGATCAGTATTCAGAGGTTCAGTGATATTTGTGGGAAAAATGTGAA